>PYXC01002019.1:3495000-3515000 GCA_015244755.2 Tenualosa ilisha
AGTATGGCTGTTTGGGCTGTGCTTTGCTGTGTGGCGACTTGTGTGCTGGCGGTGTATGTGTGTGACAGTTGTTACCTTGGCATTTGAAGAGGCTTTTCCGATATCCGCTCTCTCTCTCTCTCTCTCCCTCGCTGTGTGTGTGTGTGTGTGTGTGTGTGTGTGTGTGTGTGTGTGTGAATGTGATTGAGTAGAATGTGGATTTCCTGGCAATCTTTCCTTGGGTGGGTCAGCACCAGTGGCCGAACTGCAGTAGTGCTTGATGTCAAGGTTACACCAGCAACATACATACAGTAACTGCAAACACACTCATACACATATGGACACACAGTGCAGATGTTAAGGTAGGCTACATGGGCAGAAATTGTTCTTGGTGGTATCTTTACTGTTACACACACACACACACACACACACACACACCCCTCCTCAGACTTTCCACTCTTGGCAGTTGTTGGTCATGGTTCCCATGGATGTCAATATTTTCCACTCACTGCCCGTCACATGGTACTTCGCCTCCACACACAGGAAGGAACAAATCTGATGCCCAATAGACTCATGAAGCCTTTATATCAGGGTCTGCAGTGTCATATTGCGTCACAAAATAAACTTTTTATCATAATAAACTATAAAATAAAATTATGTCATCCCAGATGAAATTATGTCATCCAAGTGGTTGTCATTCACACTGCAAAATTTAAAATGCGTTGAATTGCGAACCTTGATACCTCTTGCTCTGCTTCAAATCTCTCTGTTTTTAGTATGCAGGGTTCCATCAGATTACTGAAGATACTAAAGTTCTACACACACAAACACACACACACACAGACAGACACACAGACACATACACACAGTGACTCAAAGTCGTTGAGCACCACCAGTGTTGAAACCACAGAAGAAGCCCTTGCTAATTCTAATAGACTGACTCAGGTCGGTGCTTCTGCTGAGTGAGGTCTGAGTCCCAGCATGAAATGAAGGACAACTGTCAGACACGTAGAGACACTGGGACAGCACTAAAGACAAGATGCTCTCGGTCAGTACACATTAGGAGAAACACACACGCACGCACACACGCATGCATGCACGCATGTACGCATGCACGCGCATACTCTCTCTCTCTCTTACTTTCTTACTCTCTTACTTAGACTGTTGAATTCAGTTAGAAGTCAAAGTGATGCTAGCTGGCGTGGGTCCATAGACAGCAGGCTGCCAAATTGCTTTTAAAATTTGTGTTGCTTTGCAAAGACAGCTTGTCTGGCCAAAGAGCTGTCCTGTAAGATCAGGACCCCTGTGTTTAGATTGTATTAAAAATATGTCTAAAATAGTAGAAACACAGATTTAAAACCATCCTGGGCAAGCACTGTCTCTGCTCTTTAAAATAGAGCCAGTGTTTTAATTAGTGGTTATGCCAGGAATAGTTACTTCTTTAAGCATCTCATTTTGTCTGATGGCAGGGTTTACCGGTAGTATGTCTGAACAGAGTAGGAAATCAGATGGTCTGAATGTCAACAGTTAGTCTCATTCCTTATGTCGTCCTTCTCATCCGGTCTTCTCTCTCTCTCTCTCTCTCTGAGGGAAGGAGTGTAAGTAGAGCACTACCAGCAGGAGAATTCTGGGAAATAATGGCCTTCTCTGATGATTGTTAGACTCTGGGAGGGGATGTGTTTGCATGTGTGTGCATGTGTGCGTGTGTGTGTGTGTATGTGTGTGAGAGGGAGAGAGTTAGCGGAAGGGTGTAATCCTGTGAATTTGGCTGTGGCTGGTGGAAGGAAGAGTGAAAACAACACACACACACACACACACACTCTTTGTTTCATTTTCTGTCTAGCACTCTCTAGCATCATTCACTCTCTCTTTTTCTCTGTTTATCCAGTTGTTCGTTGCAGTGTACAGTCTCCCCACCACAGGTGTCTGCATGTGTGTGTGTCTGTGTGTGTGTGTAGAGGGGGAGAGAGAGAGATGGAGGGATGGGGGTGGGACGGCTAGTGCACGTGTCTTTGTGTGTGAGAGAGAGTGAGTTGTTTAAACAACAGGAGTGTGTATGTGTGTGAGGGAGAGAATTGTTTTCTCTCTCTCTCTCTGGTGTGTGTGTGTGCATGTGCGTGCGTGCGTGTGCAGCTCCTCTCCTCCACTCCCTCAGTACTGTGCTGTCAGTCCTGGGAGTGCTGATGTCGATGACACTCTGCAGCATTCTGGACATTACTGTTGGGCAAGGGTCCTGCTGCCTAGTGTTCTGCTGTGCTGTGCTGTGTTGTGCTGTGCTGGCAGGTTTCTCAAAAAGTTGCCCCATGTGTCATCACCTGAAGAGTGGAAGTTTGCCATTTGTTTTGACTG
The DNA here is from genome assembly GCA_015244755.2 of Tenualosa ilisha. Taxonomy (NCBI): domain Eukaryota; kingdom Metazoa; phylum Chordata; class Actinopteri; order Clupeiformes; family Clupeidae; genus Tenualosa; species Tenualosa ilisha. The sequence continues at coordinate 3,497,329 of PYXC01002019.1, forward strand.
TGTTGGAGAAGGTTACACACACACATACACACACTGACACACACGTGTGCATATACACACACCCACACACGCTCACGGTCACTCCTTGACCTCTGTCTTTCTGTCTCGTTCTTCCCCCATCTCACACACACACACACCTGTCAGTGTGCTCTGTAGTGTGTCCTCCTGAGTGCTATGGATTGCGAGGTCCCAGGCCAGTGCTTGACATCAGTGGGTGTTTTTGACCTGACTGTCTATAGTGAAGCTGAAGTTAATACTCTATTGATTTCTTTGGAAGTTCTTTCAATGTCATGTAGCACCAACATTAAACAAAGTTATTATACGGCTCTCTAGAATGCTCCAGAAGACTCCATTCACTTTGAATGGGTCTTCCCAACGTTCGGACGTCCGTTATTTCAGTAAACGTACATATACGAATAACATAGTCTAAAATGATGTCTCTGTTGTTGCCAAGGAGAGGAAACAAGCAAGTCAAATGACTGGCTCACACATAATTTAAGTGATTGAAGCAAAAGAGAGGTGGTAATTAATTAATTTCAAATAATTTCACTCTTTCTAATGACCCACCCCTTTAATGTATTGACAAGTAGGTCCTCAGTAGACATTTCACATTTCCTGGTGCAAAAATTGTGTTGTCCACAGTAGCCTTTATTCCACAGTCTTCATCAACCATTCGCTAAACACATGGCGACCCTACTCCCACCTGTGCCCTCACAGACAGGGATTGAGGGTTTGGGTGGTCCATATTCCGCAGGGGTCGGCCTGATCTGAGTCGTTCCCAGGACCTTGGGGTCATCCGAGGAGGAAGGGGGTGAGGCTTGTATCCCAGCTGACTCACTCACCTGACTTGGCCGAGGGAAAAGAGGGTGGGCGTCTAGAGCAAGGCATGCTGGGAAAGGTGATGGGTAGTGGTGGAGGTGAAGTGCAGTATGGCTGAATGTGTGTTGTCAGAACTCCATGCACATAAACATATACACTCATGCACACGTAGACACACACACTCACAGTCTCACAAACAGTACTGTACCTCTTTCTTTCCTTCCCTCTGTTTCTCCTCTCTCTCTCTCTTTCCTAGGTACACACACACAGACGCATGCACCACACTGTTTACATAGGTACACATGCACCTACATGTACCTTCATAGACACACATAGACATGCTCCATAGACATGTTAAGTCAGAACCAATCTGTTTTTCTTTATGGTTTTGTCATATCCTCTCTCTCTCACACACACACACTCCCTCTTCCACAGTTAACCACAGTATTTTCTGTGTGTATGTGTGTGTTGTTTATGCAAGACTGTGACATCATCTGTTAATGTTGCAGGTGTGCAGTTGACGCCAATATGTGTTCAGCTGCTCAAACCAGCCCTGAAAAAATAGTGGCGCACACACAGATACACACACACACACAAATGCACATCAGTGCACAGACTTTCTTTTTTTGTCACCATCACTCATTGCCACACACACACACACACACACACACACACACACACACACACACACACACCCATCTTTCTCTCTCGTAAACACACACTCATGCCCAAAGCCACTTTGTCCCTCTCTATTTGGCGCCTTTCTCTCTCTCTTTCTTTGTCTATCTCTCTTTCTCTTTCTCTCTCTCTTTCTCTCTGTGGTTTTGTTGGCAGAAAACTTCCCAGCATGCTTTGTGCCCTGCTGCATGCACCTCCTGTCAGCTTCCTCTTCCTGTCTTCAGTCTTTAGTTCATTTTCCCTCTCTTCCTCTCCTCTCCTCTCCTCTCCTCTCTCTCTCTCTCTCTCTCTCACTCTCACTCACTCACTCACTCACTCATTCACTCAGTCTCTCTGTCTGCGTCTTCCCTTCAAACTTGGGATGATGATGAATTTCAGTAAATGGTTACCATGGCGAAAGCGTAAGAAGGCGTACCCCCACCCTGTGTTAGGTGAGTCCGCTGCTCGCTGCATCTGTGCACTGTATGTGTGTGTGTGTGTATGTTTGATGTGTGTGTGTGTGTGAGAGAGAAAGAGAACGGTAACACTCTACCCTCTTTTCTCTCTTCCTCTCACTCTCTCCACTCTCTCGCTCCCTCGTGTTTATGTTCTGCATTTGTCCTCCGCTCTCTGTGCTCTATTTCGTTCTTTTCCTCCTCTTTTCTCCTTCTCTGTCCTTCTCTCACCTCCCCTCTTGCCACTTCTCTGTTCCTTCGTTCCTCTCTGTCTGTTTATCACAGTGTCCCTCGTTCTCTTTTATCTATTGCTTGCTCGTTCTACCTCCCTTCCTCTTTTATGTATGCATCACGGAACCTCTCTTCATCCCTTTTCTCTTTACTCTCACACACTCTCTCTTTCGCTCCTCCTTTCACTCACTCTGTTTCTCTTTTCGCTCTTTCTTCGGCAGAAAAAGGTGTGCAGACAGTGGGTCAGTGGGTAATAGCGGTCATTGTTGTTGTTGTTGTTGTTGCTGCTGCTGTTGTTGTTGTTGTTTACTGGTTGGTACTGTATCTAGTGTGTGCAGATGAATCAGAGCTACACATAGTAACCTTTTCAGATGTTGTGTTATTCATGTGATGGCTTAATAAAGAGGGGTGTCTTTGCCTCTACTTCTCTCTTCCTGTCTTTCTCTCTCTCTGTCACCTTCAGCGCTTCTCTCTGTCTCTGTCTGTCTCTTCTGTACAAACACACACTCAGTTTGTCACTTGGTCCCCCCACCACCCTTTTCTCTTATGCTGTGCGTGTCTCTCTTGGTCCTTCAGGCTCTGTGTGAGTGTGTGTGTGAGTGTGTGTGTGACAGAGACGGTGTGTCTGACTGCATGGTGTGTACACATGTCCCTGGATCTCTGGAGGTGTTTGTGTGTGTGTTTGCAAAATGTGCGTAATATGTGTTAGTTTGCATTTATGTGGTGTGTGTGTGTTTTCTGTAAATTTGTGTGTGTTGTGTGGTTGTGTGCTTCTGTGTTCATAATCTAGCACACATCTGCTGATGACCTCTACCCCTGTGAAACTTACATCCCAGCAACCATGTAGTGGTGTGTGTGTGTGTGTGTGTGTGTGTGTGTGTGTGTGTGTGTGTGTGTGTGTGTGTGTTTATGAGTTTCTGTATGAATCTTGTGCTTCTCGTTTAATCAGAGAACTCATGCATTGATCACGTGTCCATGGGCCTACTAGAGTTTTTGCCCCCGCCCTTGCCATCACCATGGAGATTGACCCCGCGGTCGTCACGGCGACAGGCAAGCGTTACGGTGCGCTTGCGGGGCGTCTCACAGAGAGCTCTGTGTGTTCTAGCACTGGAGCAGAGCCTACCCATGATGCACTGCTCTCAGCAGGGGCTGCTCGCTTGCCTCCCACTGGCAAACTTCTCCTTTATCTCCCTCCCTTCTTCTCTCGTTTCTTAACTTCTATCCCTCCCTTATCTCTCTATCTCTATCTGTATATCTTCCAGACCCTGCCATTACACTTTCCTCTCTCTCTCTCTGTTTAACTCACTCACTCACTCACACACACACACACACACACACACACACATACCATCTCTCTCTCTTTATTTCTTTTTGTTATTTTTTTCTTTCTCTCTCATCAATTGCTTTCACTTTCTTTCTTTCCCACTATCTCTCTCTCTCTCCCTCTCTTTCTTGAATTCTCTCTCTTGCTCTCCCTCTATCCCTCCATCCCTCTCCTCTCTCTCTCTCTCTCTCTCTCTGTTTCCCTCTCCCCCTCCTGCATTCCTCCCTGTCACTCAGTGGAGACAGGAATGTGTGTAGGGTCAGGAGCTTGCTCTCTCCTCTCCTCCTCCTCCCTCTCTCTTCTTCTCCTCCTTCTCCTTCTCCTCTCTCTCACTTTTTGGTCGTTTGGTCGCCTGCATTTGGTTGTTTCAGAGGGATGGCAGAGTGGGGACTTAAGCTGCGAGGTACAGAATCACCTGGATTCAGGTGGAATGTGTGTGTGTGTGCTTACCTGTTTTTGACTGTACTTTTTACATGTACCTGTATACTGTCTTTGCATAAATGTGTGTGTGTGTGAGTAAATTCTTCATTCCTTGGTAAAGGTGTGTGTGTGTGTGTGTGTGTGTGTGTGTGTGTATTTGTGAGTTTGTGCATACCTGTTTTTGATTGGGTATGTGAACACATACCTGTATACTGTCCCTGAATAAATCTGTACGTGTGTGTGTCTGTGTGTGTGTGTGTGTGTGTGTGTGTTGTCTGTGTGTGTGTGTGTGTGGTGTGTTGTGTGAGTGGGTGCATCTCTGCTAACGTTTTCTTTACTCACCTCTACCTTTGTTGACATGTGTGTGTTTGTTAAGAGGTTACCTTATCTCCATGACTGAACACACAAATAATCTTTTGCTCATTGTATCGTGGCTGATGTGTGTGTGTGTGTGTGTGCGCGCACATGCGTGCACATGCGTTTAGTGGTTCCAGTAATGTCTTATGTGTCCATGAAGCCTAATTACATTTATGGGTGTACTAGCCTGATATCCTGACCTGTGCTCTCAATGTGTCACAAGAGGCAGCACCAGGTGTTTCACAGTCGGTTGTGAGTGACACCTCAACACCTCAAATGTTCAACTGAATGATTGTTTGTTGTTTAGGATAGTGTGTGTGCTTGTGTGTGTATGGGTGGTTGTAAGTGATCACAAAATTGTAGCACTAGCCTAAGTTGTGTTATATGTTGGCTGCAGTGGTAGGCTAGCTGCTTTGTGTTGGTGGTTGTGTTGGTGTGTGTATGTTTGCGTTGGTTGTAGCAGAGAATGCTGTGTGTGTGTGTGTGTGTGTGTGTGTGTGTGTGTGTGTGTTGGTTGTAGCAGTGGCTGCTGTGTGCGTTGGTTGTAGCGGTGGGTGCTGTGTGTGTGCGCGTGTGTGTTGTAGTGGTGAGTGCTGTGTGTGTGTGTGTGTGTGTGTGTGTGTGTGTGTGTGTGTGTGTTGTAGCGGTGAGTGCTGTGTGTGTGTTGTAGCAGCAGTATACTACACTGAGAGAATGCCTTTGTTTTTGTCTGGACTGGATTATATGATTAGGCGCTCTCGTGCGTACTGGCCTCAAAAACTTGGCACGCATACACACACACACACACTTAATGAGGGAATATTAGAGCTGTGTGTGTGTGTGTGTGTGTGTGTGTGTGTGATATGCAGGTCTGTACTGATTATTGTAAAAGTATCTCAAGAATGTGTGTGTGTGTGAGTTCTGCTGGTCAGTAATACACAGCTCAGCTTCTACTGCAGCTGCCTTTCACACCTCTGCCATTAAATGTGTGTGTTTGTGTTTTTTGGGAGGTGCACAGGTGTGTTTTTGCTTGCATCTAAGATTGAAGTGTATATCTAGAAAACCATATATACGCTGTGTGTTACAAGACCTTGTCTTAGCAGTTGAAATTCCTGCAGATATGTGTGTGTGTGTGTGTGCTCTGGGCTGTGACTGTTTGAAATGTTTCTCTAAAAGGCATAAATAAATGTAGACTTTTCTCGTGTGTGTGTGTGTGTGTGTGTGTGTGTAAAGATTGTCCCCAGAAGACATTTCTGCCTCAGTAAGCCGCTGCTGGTGTCTAATGTCTTGCCACAATCGTGCCACATGATGCCTCTCTACCATCTTTACCAACATCCTTTCACGAGGAACACACACACACACACGCACTCACAGGCACGCACGCACACACAGAGTTATCCACAGTCTCACACAAAACACATTCCTACCTCTTCTTTCTCTCTCACTCATACACACAGTGTGTGAGATAATTAAGGCAGTGTGCATATACACATGTCTGATTTGTTTGTGTTGTAAACACACACTTCTCACATACAGCTCAGAGCACTGCTAAAACAGATACACATACACATACGCACGCTTGCACACACAGACACACACATACGCACACACACACACAAACAAACTCACATACACACACACACAAACAAACTTGTCCTCTGTCTAGTGTCCTTGCTGTCTTGAGCCACCACTGGTCTCTGTGTCTCATCTCGCTGTGGCCATTTCTTAAGCACGGGGGCAGCCTCCACAAAACACTGACTTAGGCTAACACTGTGAACAGCTTTCTTTTTAATGCAACTCAGAGAGAGAGAGAGAGAGAGAGAGAGAGAGAGAGAGAGAAAATAGAATTTTGTAGTAGAATACAAAGAATTTTACTAGCATGTCCTGTGTTTTAATAAAGCTGTTTTTAAACTGTGTGTGTGTGTGTGTGTTTATCATTGTCTACAGCAGCACGCTGAATGCTGCGTTGGGCTTTGTGTGTGAGTGTGTTTGTGAAGGCAAGGACACCAGTGTGTCACTGTGGCATTACTCTCTATGCTCTTGTGAATGGACTTTGTTACTCTCTTTTTGAATTGCGGCCGGTCCTTCTCACACGCACACACTCACTAATCAGTATACCTTGCAGGCACTAGCAAGGCTCAAATGCAGTTCTTTGGAAACATGCACCACACACTGCTGTAGGGTGTGTTCAGTGAGTGTGGTCGGGTGGCTCAGCCTGTGGGTACAGATGCTTATCCACTCTTAGCAAAGGAACAGTTTGTTAACAAGAGAAAACCTGTCTGACTGTGCATCAGCTGTTTCTAGCATGTGTGTGTGTGTGTGTGTGTGTGTGTGTGTGTGTGTGTGTGTGTGTGTGTGTGTGTGTGTGTATAAGAGAGTTTGTGCAGTTGAGCATGCATTATGGCATCTGTGTGTGTGTGTGTGTGTGTGTGTGTGTATGTATGTTTGTGAGTGAGTGTTTTTATTTCAAAGTCAGTGTCCGCTTGACTTGAGTGTGTGGGTGTGTGTGTGTGTGTGTGTGTGTGTGTGTGTACACATCCATAGGGTTCTAAGAAATAAACCCCACTCCTAGGAGTGACAGTGTTGGTCGCCGAGTGACAAAAGACTAGAAAGGCCACTTAGCAACAGCTAAGCAACAACATGCTCCAAATTCATACAGGAAACAGGAAGTACAGAAGCCCTAGAAGGACATCAGGCAGCTCAAGCTGCTTAATTGGGTTTCCAGTCATCTTGTCATTGATCATAAAGGGCTGTGTTATGGGCACAACATAACATGGCTTTGGCAGACTGTGTGGAGTAAAGAACAGTAAAAATGGCTTTGGGAACCATGTGAGTATGTGTGTATGAGCGATGTACTTTTGTGAGGGTTGGCCTACTGGTCACCAATTTACTTTAAGACTGACACTGACGTAATGATCAGGATCTTTTTTGTGGGTGTGGGGTTGTGTGTATGTGTGTGTGGGGGCGTAGACTGCCCTTGTTACAAAGTGATCATCATGTCAGAGACTATATAGGCTTTTGTAGTGGCGATGCCACTATACCACCAGGGTGGTATTTAGGGTGCTGAGTGTGCAGGACTTCAGACAAGGGTTGTGTGTGTGTGTATGATGGGGGGGGTTAGTGTGATTAGGGGATGAATCATTTATAGAAAGTTGGATTATGACTATAGATGATTTCATTGATTTTCATTATAATGTGGATTTGTGTCTGTCTCTAGTCTAATTGGCTTTTTCTGAAGGATCACTCTCAGCCCTCTTTGCTTCGCTGCCATCAGATCCCCACGACTAATGCTCTAAAGCCCTCCATCACTGTATAAACATCTCGCACACACACACACATACACACACACACACACTAGTGCTCTCCCTCGCACTCTCTCCCTCTCTTCATCTTACACACACTCACACATATACTCACACACATACACACACATACACACATACATACAGACACACACACACACACACACACACACACCACACTCATTCCCTCCCTCCCTTCTCTCTGCTGTCCTCAGTCTCTCCACTCCTCCTCTTGGGCATGTCATGGCGTGTGTCTCGTACCAGGAAGTAGATAGATGGAGGAACTCTGGGCATTTTATGCATTCCAAGTTCTCCACCAGTCCAAATATATAAGCCCATTGTAAACACGCATGTACACACACACACACAAACACACACACTCATATGGATGTGCACACCCTCACTGTCTATCTCTCCTTTCTCTTGCTCTGTCTTTCTCCCTCTCTCTCCCTTACACACACACACACTTATTGTGTCTCTAACACACACAGACAGTCCCTGATCTTGTCAGTCTAGCGTGGTGGATAGGGTACACGAGGTCTTGGCGATTATCAGAGTGATCATCACATTTACACAAGTGCGTTGTCTTACACACACACGGATATGCACACACACACACACACATACACACACACACACACTCAGTCTCTTTCTCACACACAAATACCTATACACAACCTTGCACCCAAAAGTATAGCCTGCAAATCAAGTCACTAAGGAGCCATTAACTTAACACTCAGCTGTTGGTATGATAAACCACTTTAATAAGTGTGTGTGTGTGTGTGTGTCGGAACCCCAGCTGCGCCCCAGAGGGAATGTCTGAGATGCCAGTGGCTAATCATGCACAGAAGAATATCAGTGCTGTGCTGATAGACACACACACACACTATCTCAAACACTCTCATCTGTCATACACACTTACAGACTCAAACACAGCCTTTCTTATTCTATTTCACGCTATTTTTCAAATGAGAACACACACACACACACACAGATGAGTAGTACAAACACACTCTGAGGCTGCCCGCTGTGCTGTGGAGTTATTTTAGCGCCACAGCTTGGTGCCTTTTCTCTCTGTCCTCATAGACTCACACACACACACACACACACACACACACACACACACACACACACACACACACACACACACAGAGCTCTGCTAGTTGATGAATGAATATGGCAAACTCTCTTTTTTTCTTGATAACTGAACTTACTTTCTGTTCTTCCTTCAACAGATGAACATGATGCTGTTCAGAAGAAAACCTTTACCAAATGGATAAATGCTCAGTTCTCCAAGGTAAACAAACTCTCTCTCTCTCTTTCTCTCTCTCTCTCTCACACACACACACACACACACACACACACACACACACACACACACACACACACACACACACACACACACACACAGAGGTTTCCCAAATATTATCACTTGGCCACTAGCAGAGAGCCCCTGTAACAACAGAAACAGGAATAGTTCTGCCCCCCCCCTCCACACACACACACACACACACACACACACACACAAACACACAGTCCCATAGTATCCCTGACCCCCTAAAGTTCAGATGTTTCTCAGCTGGTCACAGATGTTTCTGGATAATTCCGTGAGGTCTCTCGATAAAGGGCTGGGAGTCATTTAGTCCCGAGACGCTTTTAGCAACCGTTTACAGCTTACATAAAATACTCCCTGGGGGGGGTCTTCCTTTTCTCTTGCACCACACTACAGGACTCTTTCTCCCTACCCCCACAGCATTCTCATGGTGGTGCTCACCTATACAAACACACACACACACATATTATACACACTCACTGCAGTTGTTCTAGGGGGGTTGGGTCTCTTTTTCCCTCCTCATTCTCATTCATAAGCACACATCCTCACAAACTCTTTTCGCAAACTAAACTCCTCTCTGTCACTTTCTTCCTCTTCCTCTTCTCTTCTCAGTTACACCCTTATACTCTCACTGCTTTAGGTCATTTTTTTTCCCTCTCTCCCCCTTCCCCTGTAGCTCCCTCTCTTGCACACTCTTATCACACGCAGCCCCATATGGTTCTGTAGTAGGTGGTCTGAGGGTTGAGGTCAGTGCCAATGAGAGTTACCAGTGCTATTTCGTCTGGAAGCTATTTTTGAGCAGGAGAGGAAATTCTCACACTTTGTCAGCTAGCATGTTAGCATGCTAACGCTACACTATTAACCCTACCAAGAGTGTTGAGTTAGAATGCCAATGCTAGCCTCCTCCTTCATCCACCACAAGCATGATTTAGTAATAGCAACATGCTACCTCAGAACATTGTTAGCCTATTAGCCAACACTAATCCTCATTTCCCTTTCATATTTCTCAGCACATACTTCAGGTTTAGCAAGTAACTAGCCTGGCAGCTTGATAAATACCTACACCACTTTGCCTTTGCAAAGCTTACTTAAGCTTTGGCAGTAGGCTTGCCTTGTTACTTATTAGCCTGCTCACACTATCTGCCCCCGTGCCCCAAATCTGCCCAATCCTGCTTTAGTGGTAGTAGCATGACAGCGTAGTGATGCCCGTGAATCTGTGCCAACACATGATTGACAGCTAACTGGTGCTGGCTTGCTAAGTCCAGTCAGCAGTCTGTTGCTTTGGAAAAAAAAAAATGTCCCATCAAGTGGGACCTGGACCTCTGAGGGCTCTGGCCCAGCTGACCCTGAAATGAATATGAAAGAATGGATAGAACTCTGAACCCAAAGGCTGCTGTTGAGTGAGTGAGGGTCCTCTCATGAGAGATGAAATATTATTCAAACTGAGTGGAGACTGTTCCCTCATCTAGTGTTTGTCTGATCTTACTCACAACGCAAAACATTAATTTAATGAACTTAATAGCGCCTTTACTGTGACATATCAAACTGATGTAAATACTTTATAAGGCGTAGAGGCTTCCCTCTGCCTGGCTATATATGGGCATATCTGCAGGGCTGAAGGCGAGTTATGTGAAAGGAGGCCAACTGTGTGGAGTGGAGCTGATTAAAGTCACTGTATTCCTAGCCTTTTATAGAGCAAGTGCTAATAGTGAATGCTAGTCATTGTCTCATCGTTGAGAAACTCAATACTGTACATAGTCAGACACTCCCCCTATCTGAGACAGATAGGCCATGTAGGTTATATCTGTTTGACTCAGCTACTGCTTGGGAAAACCACCAACAGGAAGGTCAGAGGTTCAGTTCCCATGCTGACTGTTAGCACTTTTAGATTTCACTGTACACTGTACAGAGCTGCTAGCAAGGTGAAATTGGGTAACATAATGCTGATTTAGCACTATGCTAACCAGACAGCTAATCTGTTAAGGTATTGTCACCCAGTGCACTTGCACACTAGTGTGGCAGTGCACTTGCTTTTGAAGTTTGTTAACCAGGCAGCTAATGTTAGCTAGCTTTGCTGCTAACTCTGGCTCTGCTCTGTCTGAAATGACGCCCAGATCAGGGCCAGGTGCTGTCTGTCTATTTGGAGGAGGTCTGCAGCCATTGAGTGCATTGACTTTCTCTTCTCCTCTCCTCAATGGTCAGCTCCTGCTCCTCCTCTTCTCTCCTCTCTCCTCTCTTCCTGGATGATCACCTCCTGCTCCTCTCCTCTCCTCTCTTCTTCTTCTCTCTCTTCTGGGACAGTCAGCTCAGGCTCCTCTTCTTCTGCCAGTGTTTGCCTGATAGGATGTGTTTGCAGAGCTTTTAATAAACTTGCCCTGGTTCCAGTCCAGGGTGCTGGGCTCTGCTCTGCTGTGTTATGTTGTGTTGTGTTGTGGTGTGGTGAGAATAGCCCCAAAACAGCAATCAAAACACGAGCAGAAGCAGCAAAGCAGCGACAGCATCAGTAGCAACAGCAGTGGGAACTGCGGTAAGGAGGGCTAGAGTTAATCACCATGCAGAGAGGTTAATTATAGTGAGACTGGGCCAATCAAAAGAAAATGAAAAATGAAACCTTTCAAAAGCAACTGGAATGTTTCTGAACGAATGCATGTGGTGTGTGTGTTTATGTGTTGTGTGTGTGTGTATGTTTGTCTGTGTGTGTGTGTAAATCTTTTAAAAGAGTGTGTGGGAATGAACTAGTATGACCCAATACTTTCTCCAAGGCCAGAGACAGCTGGAGTGGTTGGTGGGAAGAGAAGTGGAGAGCGAGCAAAAGAGAGAGAGACAGAGAGGAAGGACAGAGACTGAAGGGAAAAATGGAGTGAGAGATGGAGAGCAGGAGAGTGAGAGAGGAAGAGAGAGATCACTGGACAGAGAAGGGTGAGGTAACCCAAGTAGATAGAAGGAGAAACAGAGAATGAAAGAATGAGAGAAAAAATGAAGAGAGACAGAGAGACAAAGAGTGTTTTGAGGCTGAGACCTGGTCACTAAGAGAAAGTGAAAGTGTGTGTGTGTGTGTGTGTTTCTGTCAGGTCAGACACAGAAGAGTAGAGAAAGTGAAAGTGTAGAAGGCTATCCAAGCAGCGTGATTGGTGTGTGTGTGTGTGTGTGTGTGTAAGTGATGGTGCAGTTAGTTTATAAAGCTGTAATGGGAGTAAATGAGGCCTGAATGCAGATAGCTGCTCAGATATGAGTGGCCCAGTACGTGATCCCACCTCTGCTTGCAGACACCGTGAAGTTACAGGAACTAACTGCTTTGATAAGGTCAACACCCCTCCACACACACCCACCCACACACCATCCCGGCTTTCTCTCTTGCTCTGTCTTTCTCAGTATCTCTCACTCTCCCTCTTTCTCTCTCACCATCTCTCTTTCTTTCTCTCTCTCTCTCTCTTCATTTGTCCATCCATGCACAGACTCATGCAGCTGCATTGTATTTCATCACAAACCATGTGACCTCCAGTAGCCTATCAGAGATGTTTCTGCTGACTTTAAATCAGAGAGTGTTTGTGAAGGTTAAAATAAGGGAGGTGTGTGTGTGTGTGTGTGTGTGTGGGGTAGAGGCAAACGTACTGTAGGCCTCATCTCCATGCATAATGATATAAGTACAGACAATCATGATTAGTTGGCCCGCATCTAGAGCTGATGATGCATGGGACGAGTGTTTGAGAAATATTGGGGTCAACCACATTAGCGGTTCATGTGTTTTGATAGGATAATCATTTCAGTTTGCGTATTGATGAGCAATGATCCTCAAAATTAGGGATATCATTGGGAAGTACAATACGAAACCCTGCCCAGCAAACACGGCTTAGACATTTGCTTTAAAGGGATTTTCTGGAGTGAATCAACCCGTAGCCCTGTTGTTGAGGTATGAGAACGGCAGAATTTAGTACAACATAGACCAAGTAGCGAAACGGTGGCCAGTGCTACCTGATGAGGACAAGGACGTTTCATCTTGTTATTCCCCAATATGTTAGCATTAGCCGCCAGTTCACATATTCGGTCTACGACGTACCAATTGCTGTCATTCTTATATCTACTGACAGCACTCGGCAGCCTCAAAGAAAAAAAAAAACAGGAATATGGGCTACTGGGCTACATGGGCTATTTTTCCTTTAACACTTGATTGGTCCATCAGCAGTCGGACTGAATCTCTACATTGAGCCATTTTGGTTGCCTCATTCCATACTGTATTATGTGCTGCGTCTTTTTGAAAGCCAGTAGAGGACACACTCGCCATTCAGCATCTAACAGAAGCATGTATACACTCACACACACGCGCACTAGTGCACACAGGCAAACACACAGTGGTCTGGTTTATGCCTCCTGTGGTTGCATCTGTCTTCTCGGTGTAGTCCTCTTTTCAGTCTTTGTCAGACTGCAATGTGGTTGCAGCAAATCTCTCTACTCACTGTACACCATTACTGTCATCAGTATAAAGCCGTAGTGCGGTTGATGCAGACTCTCTTCCCTCCACCAGCTAGATAGTGTAGGTAATGTAGGTACAACTGATTCTCATGTGATGGATGGGAGAGCTCTGTTTACTTGAAGCTGGCAGACAAAAGCCATGACCAGAAAATATGTCCGATGTTGTCTGTGACAACGGAACTGCAGCGGAACCAGAATGTTCTCACAGGTTGGTCGTCGTAGAAACTCGGTGTTTGTTCCTGTAATGATGAGGGGTGTCAGATAGGCCCTGAGCCCTTTGTGTTGGGGCCTATGTTGATTGATCTGGGAGTTGTTGATGTGGTTTCAGAGTTTCGTCCAAGCTCGGACAGAATTGATTTGTGGTCATGTTATTGTAGTGTAGGGATGTGGTTTTTGTGTGTGTGTGTGTGTGTGTGTGTGTGTGTCTTTGTTTGTGAGTGTGTGATTTTGCCTCCCGGTGCAGTAGGTTTTCTATGAGTAGCTAGTTGCCTGGTTTTAATTACAGTTATTTAGTTTCTTGATGGATTTCAGCATTGTTTACTCTCCTTCCCCATCTCATGCACCCCGGCATTCACCTCACAGTGATTTTTTGCTGTAAAATGTGCTCGAAGTTGGACAATGTTTAAAGTTTGCATTTATATGTGTGTGTGTTTGTGTGTGTGTGTGTGTGTGTGTTTCATTTCCAGGGTGGGAAGTCCCCCATCAAGGACCTCTTCTCAGACCTCCGGGATGGACGCAAGCTCCTGGACCTCCTGGAGGGACTCACAGGGAACCCTTTGGTTAGTTACAGCTATGGCACACACAGACACGCACTTTTACATTTACAGCATAGTTACTTAGACACACACACCCACACAACTTTGGTCAGTTACAGCTATGGTCACTTACCACATACTCATACACTTTGGTCAGTTACAGCCAGTGGAGGAAAGTAACCAACTACAAATACTTTATTACAGTACATTTTACAGTACTTTTTACTGTACATTTTTCACATATCTGTACTTTACTATAGTAGAAATAATTATGAATACTTTTACTCCACTACATTTCTAAAGTGCATCCTGTTAAATTTTATTAGGCTATAACTTTTTTGCTGAAGTTGCCTAAGTTGCTGTGTGGCTGTTTTGGAAGTTGAAACCAATCACATACATTGTTTGTGTGAGGCCACTTCGCAAATTGCAACATTGAGGTTCCCATTGGGTGACGTATAAAACGTTTAGCTACGTTTTGTCATCTTGAACTCCCAAAGCATCACCATTGTTAGCTGTCATGCTTGCTTACAGCTTGCTACCTGCTAGGTCAGTTAACGTCTTTTTATGGATGATACACCCTACATCATGTGTTTATCCTGTGTGACTATTTGCCGTCTCATGTGAACAAGTATTCCAGTTGTTGCTGTAAGACATGCTGCACCACTCATATGACTTGTGTCCCAGTTTGACTAGCGTTATCCATTTTAAGACGGACACTAAACGTACACTATTGACTGCATGTAAGGGGTCAAATATTTCGACCATGCCATTTATATATATATATATATATATATATATACAGTGCCCAGCATAAATGAGTACACCCCCTTTGAAAAGTAACAGTTTAAACAATATGTCCATGAAAACAAAAAAATATTTCCAAAATTTTCGCAGACTAAGTTTAATATCACATCTGCGTGACATACAACACAAAGGTTTGCGTAATAATATAACTTAGATTACATATTTTTCAGTTTTTCTCAAATTAGGGGGGAGTTGTATCTCATAGCGTCTGTGTATCGTGGAGTAAATTAAAACCTGCGATTTTTGCAGGTCGAGGTGAGGTATATTTATTTTGTTTATCGTTTGGGTAAGCTACGGCTCTGACTACCCTCGACCCGGTCACTGTGCTGGGCCTAATTATCGTTTGGGTTGGTTACGGTTCTGGCAACCTGCAAATTATTCCAAAGCCATGTTGCTAATTTATCGTTGGGCAGGCTACGGCTCTGATTGCCCACGGTTACTCAGCTTTTGTTTAGTTAGTTATCTATTTGTTTTTTGGCTCACTGGGCTAAACTGCGCCTCTGTCACCCACTTAGGCCTACGCTGGGTTCTGTAAACGCACCCTTGAGGGTGTTCACTCCTGATTTCTTGGTTGTCTCAGTCGGTGCCGTATATGGTCACCTTCTGATAGCCTCCCTCCTCTGGTGAACACTGACGCGGACTTTAGTAGTTTGTCTGGGGTAAATCTACTATGTTTTGTGTTGGTTGTCGTGCCCCTCTCGAACCAGACGATGGTCATAACCATTGCCCCAGTTGCCTTGGCATTAAGCACCTAAGGCAGGGGCTGACTGAGCATGCCTGAATGAATTGTGGATGCCTTAGTTTCGCCTCGCGTAAAGCTAGGCTGGCCCAAGTAGAGAGCAGACTGGGCCCTCAGTTGCCCTCTGCTCAAAGGGATGATGTGGTATCCTCACAACGGCCGTGGAAACGGCTAGCGCCAACACCTTGGGAGGCCCCTGGTCCATCAGAGGGCTGTAACTCAGAATGCGGACGACAAGACAGCTAAGAGACCACTTCCGGGGTGAGAGTACCCTAAGTACCATAGCGGGTGTACGTCACCCCTGTCGCAAGCGACTTTGTTGGTATAAACACTCGAACGACATGTGCATGTGATGAACATTCAGGTGCTAAAAGCACCACCTTTGGCGGTCATCCAAAATTCATAGAACCGCGGTTACATGCGTAACCATCGTTTTATGCAATTTCATATGGGAGCTTATTCTATAGGCCTATTTTATGTATTGAAATATAGACCATATAAGAGATAACTTATTGCTCCAGTACTTTTACTTGTAGTAAAAGCAAGTACTTAATACTTTTATTACTTAGTAGAATTGTTGATGTTGTAGTTCTACTTTTACTTGAGTACATATTTTGCTGGTTATTTGTACTTTTACTTAAGTACTGAGTGCCAGTACTTCTTCCACCACTGGTTATGGCTATGGTCACTTACCGCACACACATAAACACACACACACACACACTTACACACACACACACATACTCACTCACTCACACTTTGGTCAGATACGGCTATGGTCACATACCACACACATATGCACCCTTTGGTTAGTTACAGCTATGGTCACTATGGTGTGTGTGTGTCTTGTCTGTAACATTAGTAAAGTAAAATATGATGACTATCTATCCTCTGGGTGTGTGTGTTTGTATGTGTTGGGGTGTGTAAAAAGAATGCGTGTGTCTTAAAATCAGATCACAGTCAAGGTGTGTGCTGTTGGAAGGTGTGGTCTAGTCGATGGCATGTATGCTTGTGTGTGTATCTGTCTAAAACCTGTCTGATGAGAGTAGAGCACCTCAGGGCATAAGTGTTATTATAAGTGTGTGTGTGTGTGTATGTGATTGCACAGTTAGTGTATGCCTATAAGGTATAAGTGTGTATGCATGGGTGTATGTACTTAACTTTTCATTATTCTCTTTTAGACTAAAGAACGTGGTTCCACCCGAGTGCACGCCCTCAATAACATCAACCGGGTGCTGCAAGTCCTGCACCAAAATAATGTGAGTTTCAGAGCTGCACACATACACACACAGATACACACACACACACACACACACACACATCCTTATTGTAATTAAACATAACAATGATGAATATGAATCAGTAAAAAGAGAAAGTATATAATTGCCTTTGAGAGAATTAATCTCTCAACATTCAGTTACTTCCTCTAAACTTAAAAAACTGAGTGTCCTGTCTTAACACTTTATTTTTGGCTTGTGTGCTGGCACACACACACACACACACACACACACACACAAACACTCTGCGGTTGGTCTTAAAATGGTATAAATGCACTGTTATGAATGATACATAAATTGACAGTGAAATGGGAATGGAAGCCAATGTAAATGTCAGTAAATGTCACACATTTTCTCACAAAACACACACAAACACTCTTGGAGTATAGAAGATTATTAATGGAATGTCAGCCTGCTTGTGGTTTTTAATTCGTTCTTCTTATCCTCTGCCTACAACATCCTTCTTTCTCCTTATTATTGCTTTGTATTATAGCAACATTTAAATATTTGTTGAATAAGAGTGTTACACACCTCTTTCTCCTCTTTTGTAACACACTCTCTCTCTCTCTCTCTTCCTCCCTCTCTTCTCTCCTTTCCCCTTCAGGTGGAGCTGGTAAACATTGGGGGGACAGACATCGCTGACGGGAACCATAAACTCACACTCGGCCTCATCTGGAGCATCATCCTCCACTGGCAGGTTTGCAGACACACACACACACACACACGCATACACACACATTTACAGACGTG
>PYXC01002019.1:3525000-3572500 GCA_015244755.2 Tenualosa ilisha
TATTACATTAACTCACCTGCTAATGCAAACACACACACAGACCTCACTGAAGTCCCTTGTTCTGTGTACTCAAGCAAACATGACTTTTAAAGGGTGAACACACACATCATGGAAGCTACAGTCCACACTACATTAGTGGAAAATGCATGTTGTAAGTAATTCTACACACACACACACACACACACACACACACACACACACACACACACACACACACACAGTGCAAATAAGCATTTTCTTATACACACAGCTGCAAATCCATGCAAAACACCAGTGCACTTGTAGTTTTGAGGCTGTGTGCTCAGGTAAACATGACTCTCCTTGGGGTCTGTAAGCCAGTCAACTGTGTGTGTGTGTGCATGTTTGTGTGTGACAAATCAGTCAAATGCTCAATGCACACACACACGCACACGCACACGCAAATACCCGCTTGCATGCACACACAGACACTCACAGACACACACACACACACACACGGGATTGAGTGTTTTTCTGAGAGGTTAAGCCTGTGACCAGGGGTTTTAACCTCTCTGATAAACAGCAGTGGAGAGAGATAGAGAGGGATAGAGAGGAAGACGGGAAGAGAGGGAGAGGGGTTAGAGAGTCTCTCTTTCTTTTTTCTTTTCCTGGCTGTCATTCTATATGTCTTTTTTGTGTTCTCCCCTTCTTTTTCTCTTTCTCTTATACTATGAATGTATGTTACTCCCTCTCTTTATCACTGTTTTTCTTTTCTCTCTTTCCTTTCTCTCCTGCCCCCTCTCCTTGCTTCCCTCTTCTATCTATTACTTCTCTCCCTCGCTTGCTCTCTCTCTCTTTCTCTCCCTCTCTTCTTCTCTCCTTCCCTCCTGGAGGGTAACATGCTCCGTACATGTTGGGAATGATTGGAATTTCATGGTGCAAAGAACCATCAGACTGAGGGGATAGAGAGAGTGGAAAGAGAAAGAGAGAGAGATTAAGAGAAGGCAGGAAAAGAAAGAAAGATGGATGGATGGATGAATGGCGTGGCGAAGAAAGGAGAGAGCGAGTGTATGTTTGCATTCTGGTCCTAAAGGTGAATGTTTGAGGGCCTGTGCTGAGCAGACAAAGGCAGGAAGCTTTACATTGCTCCTCTGGAAGATTAAACACACACACACACACACACACACACACACACACACACACACAACCAAAGCCTAACACAACTTACTGTTCTGTTTTGCACATACTGTAGTGAATAGTGCACGTACAAAGACTTCACTGATGGTTTGTTCAAAGTCATGTACAGTCTTTTAAAAATAGTTGTAGAACAATTATTGAACATGGCTTTTAACCAGAGACAAGCCCTAATCCTCACTTTAACCATACATCACTGTCAACAGTTGATGGATGATATGGCCATCTGTAGATAACCTTCCAGTGAGCTGAGACCTCAGTGTGTTTTGTGTGTGTGTGTGTGTGTGTGTGTGTGTGTATGTTTGTGTGTGAGTGTGTGAGCTACTTACAGCCATGCTGAACTACACACAGACACACACATATACACACTCTCTCTCTCTCTTTCGCTCTCTCTCTCTCACATACACACACACACACACACACACACACACACACACACATATACATACACACATTGCAGTGTGTAGGATAACCCTGCTCCCTATGTACATTGCTGCACATATTCCACCAGCTAAGCTTAGTGATTTGCCTGAGCATTCCTAACCTCATGGCAATAGGAGGCACCAATGTCCCGATTTTTCACTCTGTGCTTTTCATTCATTCAGTTCATATTACTCCACATTCACAGAGGTCCTTTGTGTACAGTCCTGAGTATCTGTATGTTTACTTAATGTAAAAACATGTAATATCTTATGTATTATCATGTTATATAAACATGTAATACTTCATGTTTCATCATATTTAAACATGTAATACCTAATGTAATGTCATGTAATATATAAACAGACACAGACAGGACTTCTACTCTGGTCCAGTATTAACTCCTTTGAACATGTGCAGTCAATCTGTCACCCCTAACATCTGCCCTCCATGGACCCTTTACTGTGTGCCCTAGTTTAGTGCACATGCATACAGAAACGACTGTGATTTAGTCAGCCTCAGTAAGATTTACTGACTCTTCAGCTCTTTACTGCTTTGATGTCTTGGCAGGTCTTGCGTCACACAGATAGAATGTACCACTAAGGCCATTTACTTTCACAGTCCTTACTAACGACCTGTTGTCAGTGTGTTCTCTGAGACTGTAAAATATGGCATTTTACTCTCTAACTAACACAAGACTGCAGACTGTTTTGACGCTTCAGCCTCACTGAATCATTAATTTCTGACAAAAAAATCTCATATTATCATTTATGTAGTGAACATTATTATTCGTTTTTGTTATGTGTGATCTACATCATTGTTTGGAAATCTGGCATCTGTGAGTGATGCCCGTTTGTCTTTGATGTGAGGTGGCAGCATTATTATGCTGTGTATGCCAAGTCTTCCTGGAACCCTGGCCTTCATGTCTCTTATATCCCCCTGACTGAAGCCTCTTTCACACACACACACACACACACACACACACACACACACACACACACACACACACCACACCAATCAGTGTTGCAGGGCCAGCCGAGTTGACAGCAGGGCCTTTGAGCCATGAACAATTCATCAGTCATCGCAAACCCATCAATCAAATGACATTTCATTCGTGACATAGGGACACTGTGTGTGTGTGTGTGTGCATGTGTCTGTGTGTGTATGTTTTGTCAGTTGTTTTCAAAAAAATACACATGCATTTAAAAGTGAATAAAGTGCAAATGACTATGACAAATATTTGCAATGCTAATACACAACTGTACACATCCATGATTCTGTGTGCATCCTGAATAGACTGTGTGTTTTGTGTTAATCTGTGTGTGTCTATGTGTGTCTGTGTGTGCCCAGGCCTTCATGATGGAATTGACAGCACACCAGAGCAGTGTGGGTAGCGTCCTGCAGACAGGCAACCAGCTGATTGCCGATGGCAACCTGAGCGAGGAGGAGGAGGGGGAGATCAGAGAGCAGATGAGTCTCTTGAACACTCGCTGGGAGAACCTGAGAGTCAACAGCATGGAGAGACAGAGCAGGTACACACACACACACACACGCTGGGAGAACCTTAGAGTCAACAGCATGGAGAGACAGAGCAGGTACACACACACACACACACACTGGGAGAACCTGAGAGTCAGCAGCATGGAGAGACAGAGCAGGTACACACACACACACACACACGCTGGGAGAACCTGAGAGTCAGCAGCATGGAGAGACAGTGCAGGTACACACACACACACACACACACACACACGCTGGGAGAACCTTAGAGTCAACAGCATGGAGAGACCGAGCAGGCACACTCACACACACACACACACACACACACACACTGGGAGAACCTTAGAGTCAACAGCATAGAGAGACAGAGCAGGCACACTCACACACACACACACACACACACACACACACACAGGGAGAACCTGAGAGTCAGCAACATGCAGGGACAATGCAGGTATATGCACACACACACACACACACACACACACACACACACACACACACACACACACACTCACACACATGCACACTCTGGGAGAACCTGAGGGTCAGCAGCATGGAGAGACAGAACAGATATACACACACAGACATACACAAACACACCACACTGGGAGAACCTGAGAGTCAATAGCATGGAGAAACAGAGCAGGTGTACACACACATGCACACACACTTCTGGGAAACATGAGTGCCACTAATGTGGAGAGACAAATCAGGCAGGCACACACACATGCACACACTCACTATATACTTTTTCCTCAGGCTCCATGAAGTTCTCATGGACCTCCAACAACAGCAGCTCCAGCAGCTTTCTGATTGGCTGACACACACAGAAGGGCGGATCCGTAAGATGGAGACCGAGCCAATGGCAGCAGACTTGGATGGCTTCCATTCACAGATAGAACAACACAAAGTAAGGAAGCCTCTCTGATTGGCTATGAATGCACACACCAGTTTAGCAGTCGCATCGTTTTAAAACTTTTTGAAGCGGTTCCCATTCATCCTCTATGGGTGACAAACAGAACGTTTGGCAACGTTTTGTTGTCTTGAACTCAAGGCAGTTAAACAACAATACAAGGAAGTGTGTGTGCTGGGCCTGTCACAACAAGCCACAACCCATCAGGTGCTCTTGGGCA
Source organism: Tenualosa ilisha (assembly GCA_015244755.2). Lineage (NCBI taxonomy): Eukaryota > Metazoa > Chordata > Actinopteri > Clupeiformes > Clupeidae > Tenualosa > Tenualosa ilisha. The sequence goes on from PYXC01002019.1 coordinate 3,529,209, forward strand.
GGGGTCCAATGTTTTAATCAGGAGTGCAATCTAGAATAGTGGTAGTTGAATAGTTGACCTACCATAGGTTTACTTGGTTCCAAGATTTGGTTCCTTTCAGAACACTACAGTAGTAAATGACTAAGGGCCAACTTTCTAGAAATGATTGTAGATTGGTTTGTAGTTGTGATTGTAGATTGGTTTGTAGTTGCGATTGTAGATTGGTTTGTAGATGCGATTGTAGATTGGTTGTAGTTGTGATTGTAGATTGGTTGTAGTTGTGATTGTAGATTGGTTGTAGTTGTAGTTGGTTTGTAGTTGGTGAGAGAATTTGCTTTCACCTTATTATTATTATTATTATTATTATTATTATTATTTAGGTTTTAATTAAAGGGTTTAATAAAGCCCCCAGGGCACGCTACGCTGAAATGTGTGGCTGGTTCCTGGCACTAGGGTAGTTGTCTTGTTTTGAACTGCAGTTTGGGTATTTCTATTTGTAGTTTGGGTGTTTTGTGGGGTTTGAAGTTGAGTAGTTTTGGACTGCAGTTTGGGTGTTTGTATTTGTTGTCCTGCAGCCTCAGCAGGTTTGAACAGGGGTTAGACCTGGGTGTGTTGACACCTGACATGGTCTTTGGGTCGCAGTATTTTCTTCCGCCTGCCCGTCTTCGTTAATGTCTAGATGCTTCTGTGTGTGTATAGAAGAGAGAGGAAGAGAGAGTACACCCCTCTTTGTTTCTCTCTCTCTTTCTCTCGCTCTCTCTTTCTTTCTCTGTGCTTCACTTTATCAGCATGTTTGTGTCAGAGGTTAGTTTGTCAGTGACACATTAACACAGATGGTGAACTGCAAACAAGGAGGCCTGAGACTTAAAAGTAACACACACACACACACACACATACACACACACACCTGTGGGTCTTGGGTTAATCAGTGATTTTTATGTCGGAGGAAGAAGTGGAGAGAGGAGGGGAAAATGATCTCTGTAACTATGAGAAGTATAATTGGGTCATTAAATTATACATCAGACCATTGAAGAGGTTTAGAAAGAATTATATAACTCCGGCGCAAAGTTCAATATTTAGCCAGTTCATAACAGAGTGTGTGTGTGTGTGTGTGTGTGTGTGTGTGTGTGTGTGTGTGTGTGTGTGTGTGTGTGATAGAGAGAGTGAGATAACGGAGAGAAATAAAGTTAGATTTTAGTGTGTGTTTCTATGTTGTGCATGATTGAGTGAACTTCACTTCTGTCACAGTCACACACACACACACACACACACACACACACACACACACACACACACTCAAGGTTTTTGTTCTTGACTTTGCCAATGAATAACACTGCTTTCCCTTGCTTTCTGCAGTGGTTGAGGGCTTACACCACACACACACACACACACACACACACACACACACACACACAGACCTCTCTGCAAGACCCCAGTTTGAGTTTCAGTCGAAGCTGAGGATATCTCCATTCTGTGTGCCCTCTCTGTTTTTAATGGAGTGAATTTATCACCAGTCTGGAGGCCATCGTCATAATCTCTTAATTAATCCGGGCTTGATTAGCTTCCATAATGGAGGTCCTATACTATGAGTGTGGACTGATATCTTAATGAACTCTTTCCCCATGTAATGGATTGGCTTTATTTCCTGTCAGGATTAATGTGTGGAAGTGGTTGAGAGGAGGAGGGAGGGGGTGTCAAATAGTACTGTCATGACTATAGATCCACCATCCACCAGAGAATAACCCATGTGCTCGTGGGTTATTCTCATGTAATCTTTCCTTTCTTTCTTTTGGCCTCTTTCTTTCTTTCTTTCTTTATCTAACTCTGTTCTCTGTCTCTGCCCCCCCGCCCCTCCAATGTCTGTCTGCCTCTTCATCTCCCTCCTTCTGTTTCTCTCTCCTTTCCTCGTTTCCCTCTTTCTCCTCTTCCCTCTCTGTCACTCTATTCTCTATCTCTCCCCTTTCCAATCATTTCTGTCTTTCTCTTTCCATCTGTTTTCTCTCTCCCACTTTGCCTCTCTTCTCTGTCCCTTTCTCCTTTCCTATCCCTCCTTCTCTCTATCCCCCTCTCCATCCATCCCAGATGTTACAGGTGGATCTGGAGCATGAGCAGGTGAAGGTGAACTCTCTGACGCACATGGTGGTGGTGGTGGACGAGAACAGTGGTGAGAGCGCCACCGCTGCCCTGGAGGAGCAATTGCAGGTAAGATGGGTATTGATGTGTGTGTGTGTGTGTGCGTGTGAGAGAGAGAGAGAGTGAGTTGTATGTGTGTGTATGAGAGAGAGAGAGTGAGTTGTATGTGTCTGTCACTTTGTATTGTGAGATAAATGTGTGTTGTGAAGGCTTGAGTGGTAGAGAAAGGGAGTCATGAGGGAGCCAGATGTAGTGTAATTAATGAGCAGTCTTGGCTGGAGTTTCTCTCAGACTTGTTGCCTTTGCCACTGAGCCCAAATGCCTGACACGGAGGGCCCTGAGGGTCCTAAGTCCAGCTCACAAACTCTTAGTCAAGCTTGGCTTTTTTACCAGTATCTCATCTCCTTATCCCAATAGCTCGCCTCTTCTCTTCGCCTGGCTCCCTGCTCATTTGTTTACCTACCTGGCTATTTATCAATCGTCCATGTTTGTTTATTTGCCAGCACTCTTTCCTGTTTATTAACCTGTTTACCTCTCACTTATCTTTTCCTTTCTTCCTCTCTTTCTTTCTCTTTCTCTCTCTCTCTCTCTCTCTCTCTCTCTCTCTCTCTCTCTCTCTCTCTCACATGCTCTTGCTCTCTCTTCCTCTCTCTCTCTCTATCTCTCTCTCCTCTAGTCTCTGGGTGAGCGGTGGGCAGGTGTGTGTAGGTGGTGTGAGGATCGTTGGCAACTGCTGCAGGACATCCTCCAGATGTGGCAACAGCTCCTTAATGACCAGGTGAGCAGCATCAGCACCCAGCATCCAATACTGCCCTTGAAGCAGTCATTTAGCAAACACACACACACACACACTTTTTTCATCAGCTTGTTAGCTTGGTATCACATAAAAGGCTTCAATGCCTGTTTGTACTAGTACTAGCCAGTAACAACCTGAAGCCTTGCAGTATTTGTTAGGGGATGACCAAGTGTTTTCCTGATACAGATTGACAAGGGAATGACTAAATTTGTGTGTGTTTTTGTGTGTGTTTGTGTAGAGTGCCTTTTCTAATTGGTTGTCAGAGAAAGAGTTGGCCCTGGGAGATGTTCAGATGAGCGACTTCAAAGATCCCGGAGAGGTCAACGCCAACCTGCGTATATTAGCTGTGCGTAAGCTACCTATTGACTAGCATGCACACATGTAATGCAAAATGAACAAGAAGCTGTACAAAGCAGCCACAGAGACAGTGTTACACATACACACACACACACACACAGTGAGAACTACGCATGCATATAAGACACACACACACGCACACAAAGTGAGACATACATATGTATATAAGACACACACACACACACACACACACACACACACACACAAAGTGAGACATACACGTGCATATAAGACACACACACACAGTGAGACATACACGTGCATATAAGACACACACACACAGTGAGACATATGCATGCATATAAGACACACACACACACACAGTGAGACATACGCATGCATATAAGACACACACATAGAGTAAGACATACACATGCATATAACACACACACACAGTGAGACATACACATGCATATAACACACACACACAGTGAGACATACGCATGCATATTAGACACACACACAGTGAGACATACGCATGCATATAAGACACACACACACACACACACACACACACACACACACACACACACACACACACAAACAGTGAGACATACACATGCATATAAGACACACACACACACACACACACACACACACACACACACACACACACACACAAACAATGAGACATACGCATGCATAATAGCTGCACATATCATACAATGTTCACTTTGATGATTGTTGTCAGTCATGCTGAAATTTACACTCTAACAAGGAAAGACCAATTCTCAGAAAGACATCATGTCAAAGTCATGATCTCTTCTTCCTGGTGTGCTCACCATGACCTCTGTGACCTTTGACCCTTTACCCTCTCAGACCCTGAAAGAGGATGTGGCTCTGCAGCGTCCGGCTCTGGACCGGCTGATGGGGGATCGTCAAGACCTGGTCCAGCTTCTGCAGGGGTCCAAAGCGCCGGTCCAAATCGAAGCGGACTCCGAGGAGTTCACCCAGAGATGGGACAACCTACTGCAGAGACTGGAGGACTGCTCGGAACAGGTGGGTACATCGCGCACAAACACACACACACTATTGCAGCCGGAGTGACCTGCAGAGAAACACACACACACACCCCACACACACACCCCACACACACATACACGCTTGAACACACATGTGAGAGTGAGAGTGAGTCGGTTTGAAAAGTTCTGATTGCAGAACCTTCTGATAGAGGGTGGAGGTTCTTGAACTGTATTCTCCCACTGCTTCTGCTACTGGGCACACTTCTATGACCACACACACACACACACACACATACACACACACTCCTATAGTGTGTCTCTTGGTCTATTATTTAGGCCCAAATGTTTGTTGACAACAAAAGGTTTTTTTACTGATTTAGGCCTGCAGAAAATCTTGGCAGATTGTGATCAGATAGGTGTTTTATTGTAAAGCAAAAGTAGAAGTCCAGCTCAGAAAGAAACTGAAGCACTCAAATCAACTCAAATCACCCTCATTCATGACATGAGGTCAAGAAACAGTAAATGGCAGCGGCAGGGTTCAGACTCTCGATCATTCACTCCTACTTCCTCTTTCACCTTGGGTCCATGTGTCTGCACACACACACACACACACACACACACACACTCTGCTGCTCCTGCAATAAAGCCAGTAAAACTACTGTTACTCTCTTCTTCTCTTCTGGAGATAACACACACACACGCATACAAACAGACACACACTTCTTCACACACTCCTGGTTGAGTGTGACCTTGAGAAGCCTCTCTTCCTCTGTAGTTCCTCCTCAGAATTTCCACCCCCAGTGTTCTGATAATGTTCCTTGGTAAGCTGATAAAGTGTTTATGACCATCGCCTCGGCTGAGCTTTATGACTTTTAGTCTTCGAGGGACTGATCTCAGGTCAGTGACCTCAGACAGGAACAGGAGAATGCAGTCACCATGGCACACTAAGACATAAACTGTAAGGGTTTGCCTTTAGTGCCCAAACACACACATAAGCGCACAATTACACACATGCACAACCACATGTATACTGTACAAATACACACACACACGCATACACACACACACACACACAGAAGCCTCTCACCTCTTTTTTATATTTGTTGTTATGCATGAAAGCACCATGGTGACATCTGTGTCTATTTTAGCACTGAGGTGTAAAATTTGTGTATGGATTTAGTGTGTGTGAGAGACTGCGAGGAGGTTATTCTGTGCTCTGTCCTGTGTTAAGCTCACACACTCTCCCTCTCTCCAAGGTGATGGAGGCGGTGACTGTCCATGGGATGGCTTCCAAGCAGGAGAAGGTTGTCATAGAGGAAGTGGCTGTGACGACCAGTTCATCTGAACAGGAAGTCAGTGATGACCCTGCCCCCGCTAAGAGACAGCATTTGGAGACGGACACAGATATGACACAACTGTAAGACAAAATAGCATGACACAAACAGACACACACACACACACACAACACACACACACACACACACACACACACACACACACACACACAGTAGACAACAAACAAATCCCACCTACACAGACATTCTTGGCATAAATGGACCAATCAACCACAAATACACACTACAGTAGTTCACACACCAGCTTACAATGGAGCCTGTCATTCTCAACTCCCTCTCTCTCCCTCTCTCTCAGTCTTTCCCTTTTTCTCTCCCTCTATCTGTCTCTCTCTCTCTTTTTCCCTATCTCCAGTTCACTCTCTCTCACACTCACACTCACACACACACACACACACACACACACACACACACACACACACACACACTTACACATAGCATCTGGAGATGGATACAGAAATGACACAACTTTAGTACTCCACAACATGCTATTTTGTACACCAAAACACATACACATGCCCTTGGGTGACTCATTGAATCACAGCATTTTGTCACGGGACCAGTGTGATGCAAGATGTGTACACATACACGTCCACACACACAATCATCCTTATTCATTTATATGCACAAGTAACCAGATGTGATGTTTGCAATGTTTAATTTGGTCTTCTAGCAGATAAGCATGTTTGCGTGCAAATGCATGAACTATATGGGCACCCACACCCAGTTCTCTTGTTTGTACGTGTGTGTGTGTGTTTGTGTTATCAGGTCAGAGTTGCTGGTCCGGCTTCAAGAGTGGCGACAGGTTGCTGAGGCCTTACAGAAAGCAGACGCTGCTGACCTCCAGGACCAGCTCCAGGTAGGAGTACTACATCTCTCATCATGCCTAAGTTGCAACTGCTGTGCTCTCCTGAGTGGTGTTGAGCCTTATGTTGTGTGTGTGCACCTGTGTTATTGTAGTCTCTGGAGAGCAGACTGAGGGAGCACCAGGGCCAGGCTGCAGAGGCGGAGAAGAGAGTGGCTCAGCTAGAACAAGGTAGGACATGCCAAACAGGAAGTTGCATACAAGTACTTCCTGTCCTCCATTGACTCATGCAGAGATGTGTACAGACATACACACATATTTGGTTTATCAATCCACATTCTTCTTCACACACTCTCTTTCTCTCTCACACGTTCACGCATGCAAGCTCTTACACACACATTCATGCACATCTCATACAAAAATGACTGAATCTTTTCAAAGGTTGTAGGTCTTTTCTTACTGACGTTCTCATGCACACACACACACACACACACGGGTAAACATGCATGTAAGTAACAAAGATTACAGAGTTTTTACAGAATGTTCAAGTTCATATAAAACAGATAATGTAAATGCCCACTCTTACAAAAATATCACACAAAAACTAAACTATTAATCCCCAACAAGGGCACACACAATCAGGACGAGGGGGAGGGAGAAAGAAGCCAGCCGGAGAAGAGCATATAAGGTATACATCAGAATCTAGAACATGGATTAACAGATAATTCTTTTATCTCTCTGTCTCTCATAGAGGGTGTGTCAGTGCAGGACCTGCAGGGTTCTTTGGGTTCCACACGTTCTGAGCTGCTAGAGTGCACTGCTCTGCTGTCTGCCCTGTGCGAGCGCGTTCAGCGACTCAAGCGGATCCAAGGACTCTCGTCGGAGATGCAGGTTCTAAAACAGGAGCTGACAGAACCGGAGGAGTGGATGAGCTCAAACAGTGCCAGTGGTTCTGATGAGGGAGAACTCAGAAGCCTAAAGGTCGTCTGTGAGGTCAGTTTGTGCATGTGCATGTCTGTGTGTGTGTGTGTGCATGCACACATGCCTTTTCTATGCTATTCTGTGTATCTATGTATGTACGTATGTATGTAAAAAGTCTTGAGTAGTAAATTGTGTGTGTGTGTGTGTGTTTGTGTGTGTGTGTATCTGTGTGTGTGTGTGTGTGTGTCAGGCCCATGTGTGTGCAGTGGCTGCTTTAGTTCCACGTGTGCAGAAGCTCTCGGCCTCCATCAAAGAGGAAGCAGACGTACCTGATGGAATCACAGCCAACATGGCAGACTTGATGACACGCCAGGAGTCCACACTACAAAGACTACGGGAGAAAGAACAGGGGATCAATACAGGTGACACACACACACAAATACAAACACACACACACACACACACACACACACACACACACACACACACACACACACACACACACACACACACAGTAGACAACAAACAAATCCCACCTACACAGACATTCTTGGCATAAATGGACCAATCAACCACAAATACACACTACAGTAGTTCACACACCAGCTTACAATGGAGCCTGTCATTCTCAACTCCCTCTCTCTCTCTCAGTCTTTCCCTTTTTCTCTCCCTCTATCTGTCTCTCTCTCTCTTTTCCCTATCTCTCATCCCCCCCACTCTCTCTCTCTATCTCCCTCTCTCCCCCACTCCCCCTGTCTCCTTCTGTCTATCCATTGTTCTGTATCTGTGTTTTTTTGTTCTAAATACACACACACACGCAGGCGCTCGGTCATTGGGTTTCTCCCTCGCCTTGTACACTGAATTGGTTTATACATTACAAAACTCACCAGTGTTTACAAGAGTAAGGGAATAGAGAGAGAGAGAGATAGGGAGGGAGGCAAAGAGATGGAAGGAGCCTCTTTCTTTTTCTTGGCTTTTTACCAGGCCTTCTGTGTTTAAATCTTTATTTTATCCTTCATGTGTTCTGTTTCTTTCCTGCTTTTCTTTCTCTTCTTCTCTTTACTTCCCTTCTCTTCCTCTCTCCCTCCCTCTCTCTCTCTCTCCGTCTCTCTCTCACACACACATTTTCCTTCTTAGGTCATTCTGAGTAAAAGGCTTCTTTTCTGTTCCCCCTATAAGTTTCTGTAGGGAGTCCAGCTCTTAAATTCCACTGGGCGTTTAAGTGAGAGCATATTCATATATTTAGACACAAGGACACACACCCACACACACACACTCACACTCACATGCTCAGACACACTTAAACACATGTATATGCACACAGACACACACACACACACATGCTCAGGCACACTTAAACACACACACACACACCACACACACACACACACACACACCACATTTGCATGCTCAGACACACTCAAACACATGTATACGCACACACACATGCAGACACATTAACAAATGCAAGCACTCAGACATGTACACACACACACACACACACACACACACACACACACACACTCAACCCCTCTTTCTCTGGTGCCTGTCTTTTCCACTGTTTTGGAAATACAATACACTGTTCCCTCCTGGTGGTAGGAGTGTGTAACTGCAGCTGGAATGTGATCTGATTTTACACAACAGACATAACATCTTTCCAGTTATCCAACCCACATAAGTTTGTGTGAGTGTATGCATCTAATAGGAAGTATGTTTTTATTATATAAATGATTTCAAAGCCGCAAGTTTTAAACACTTCACAGGAAAAAAAAACTGTCTGTGTAATGGGCAATATGTCATGTTTTATTATATGACTCATAAAATCATACATTTTAAACACTGTAAACACACAAAAAATAGACATAATAATAATGATGTTGACATTTGATTGACAGCGTTGGTCAACCTGGAGCAAGGGCAAGCACAGGCTGAGGTTGCCATGGTGACAGAGTGTGTGAGCAGTTCGCCCGAGGTGTGTGTGGTGGGTGAGATGGAGGCCCGCCTGGCGGTGCTCAGAGACAACATCAGCGATGTCCCTACAGCTGAGGAGGCAGTACAGAAAGCACAGGTGTGTCTGTGTGTGTCTGTGTGTGTGTGTGTGTGTGTGCACTCATGCATGTGTCTGTATGTGTGTGTAGTGACAGTTGTGTGTGACTTTGCAAAGGTCAGTTTACAAGACTCGGAATTAAAATGGTGTTTAAATGGATGTGCGAGTGGGTGTGTGGAGTGTGTAGGTTTAAGTAAGTTTAAGGTTTAAGGTTAAGTATGAATGTATGTGAATTTATAAGTGTGTGTGTGTCTATGTATTTGGAGAAGCATGATCAAACTGTGTTTGTGTCCTCAGGAAAACACATGTGTTATTTATGAAGTAAGTGTGTCTGCGTTAATAGACGGGTCAACTGGCTCAGTGCCCAAACACATCATTCACACACACACACACACACACACACATACACACACTCTACCCTTCAGGTAATGGAGATATATATATATATTATGTGTGTGTGTGTGTGTGGTGTGTGTGTGTGTGTGTGTGTGTGTGTGTTTGGCTGTTAGGGGTTTTCATGAGATTATGGGTGTGATAAGAATCATTGATTCCTCATCCTCCCTCAAGCTTCCAAACTAGCCCATTGCCCTCGCTAGCCTGGAGCTAACCTGTCCAAACTGCACAAGGCTCGTTGAATGTCACCTGATAATGTGTGTGTGTGTGTGTGTTTATTTAGGCATTATGTCTTGAGCTGGAACAGAGAAGGCCAACAGGAGAGGGGTCAGAGAAGTGGGCGGAGCTGTCTAGCAGAGCACGTGACGAGCTAGGCATGCTGCAGTGCATTCTGGGAAGCATGAAAGAATCGCAGGTGTGCAGCTTGTGTTCCATTTGCAACTGTGCTCTTGTTCAAACTCTGACACGCACGCACACACACACACACAAACATATACATTTTGCTCCATACCCGTAAACATTTTATGACACAGACACGCACACACACACACACACACACACACACATATAACCCACACTTTGAGTTACCTGTATTTTTATTGCTTCATGAGTGGTCAGAGAGAACTGTAATGAAGTTTGGCAGGACGTCTAGTAGGTCATTTGTGTCAGCAGCTGTGATTGCCATGGTTTCAGGTGCGGAACGCAGAGGTGACGGCGTGGATGGATGAGGCAGAGGAAGTGACATCACGGGATTCAGTTGGAGTTGGAAATGCAGAGAAGTTGAAGGAAGAAATGGAACAGTGCAAGGTCAGACACACACACACACACACACACACAAACTTTGCACACATTTTGTATGATCTGCACAAAGTGTGTGTGTGAATGTGGGTGTATGGATGCATATTTGTGTGTTTGTGTGTATGTTGTGTGTGTGTGTTTGTGTAATGCTTCTATATGTTTTTTTGTGAAACTGATACCTGTGTGTGTGTGTGTGTGGGGGGGGCAGCAGGTGTGTGTGGGCCGTATGGGCGTTGTAGAGGCAGCTCTGAAGCAGATGGAGGAGAACACTGCAGCCGTGCAGAAGAGCGCAGTACCACAGCTGGCCAGCTGGGGGCAGAGCAAGCTGGAGGAGACACAGAACAGGTGGAACATGCTCAGCAAACAGGTGAGAGAACAAACACACACACACACACACACACCAGTCAACACTCAACTGTTCTCACACAAACACTCTGCTGTAGAATAACCCACAAACACAAGTGTCCCACATTTGTTCCACACTGTTATGCAGTAACTAAGTGTGTGTGTGTGTATATATGTGTGCAGTTGCTGAGCCACCAAGAGAGTGTGTGTGAACGTCAAGAGAAAGTGCAGAACTTGCAGAAGGACCTGAGTGAGATGAAGGAGTGGCTGCAACAGGTGGACGAGGAGTTCCTCATGAGAGACTTTGAGTACAAGACTCCTGAGGAACTGGAGAACGCACTGGAAGAGATGAAGGTACATGCACACACACACACACACACACACACACACACACACACACACACACACAAACAGGTGGACGAGGAGTTCCTCATGAGAGACTTTGAGTACAAGACTCCTGAGGAACTAGAGAACGCACTGGAGGAGATGAAGGTACACGCACACACACACACACACACACACACACACACACACACATACTCAAAGTGCTCAAAGTACACACTGCATATATAGCACAAAAGCACTTGTAAATATGCTCACATTTACTCGGTTGCAAGACCACACACACACACACACACTTGACCTCTACAATAACAGTCAGTGGTATCAGGGCCATTTTTGTAGTTAATGTATTCAGACCAACTTTCACTAGGGCACCATAACTATTACGTCTTAGAGTGGAAGCAGATAACCTTGAGATATACTAGTTATACACACGTCCTGAACACTGGGGATGGTCTTCTCATTAATGACATGCTTATTTCTGAATCATGCACTGAATACACACTCACACACACATTCTTGGCCATCATGTAGTATTTTACTGGTATTGTAATCAAACCCTTAATATATACATTTTGTGTGTGTGTGTGTGTGTGTGTGCGTCGTGCGTGTACGTGTGTGTGTGTGTGTGTGTGTGTGTGTGTGTCAGAGGGCTGAAGAGGACGTGCTACAGAAGGAGGTGCGAGTGAAGATTCTAAAGGACAGCATCAATGTGCTGGTGTCCCAGACACCCCCTACTGGGGAGCAGCTGTCAGCGCAGCTGGGTACTGTGCTCCAGAACTACCATAAGCTCTGTGAGCGCTTCAAGAGCAAGTGCCACACGCTTGAGGTACTGAGCCACAGTGTGTGTGTGTGTGTGTGCTCGCTTGCATGTGTTGTGAAGTGTTTCTGTGAGTTGAGAAAACCTGGCTGATGTATCAAATTTCGAGCAATATATTCGTTTTTTGATTGTGTGTGTTTTTTTTAAAGACCTCAAAGCATTGGAGGCATGTTTAGTGGTTGCATGTTTGGCTGCTGCTATATGACTAAATTGTCACTGTGTGTGTGTGCGCGTGTGTGTATGTGCGTAGGAGGTGTGGTCTTGCTGGATGGAGCTGCTGCACTATCTTGAAGTGGAGGACCAATGGCTCAGTAACCTGCAGGAGAAATTGCAGGCCTCACAGAACCTACCGGAAAATGCCGAGACCGTTAATCAGGCACTGGAGGTATACACACACACACACACAAACACACACACACACACACACAAATATTCTCACTCCCTTTAGCATTGCGTGATGCAAACAAAGGTGTTTCTGCACATCAGAAACTATGTAATGACATTTAGTACTTAGTCTTCATTCTCCCCCCTCCCACCCCACTCTAGGCTCTGGAGGGGGTGTTGCGTCATCCGTCCGATAATCGGACGCAGATAAGAGAGCTGGCCCAGACGCTCATTGATGGAGGCATCCTGGATGAGCTCATCAGTGACAAACTCCAGAACTTCAACACACGCTATGACCAGCTCAGCCAGCAGGTGTGTGTGTGTCTGTGCATGCGTGCGTGTGTGTGTCTGTGCGGGTGTCTGTGTGCCTGTGTCTGTGTCTGTGTTGCGTGTGTGTGTGTGTGTGTGTGTGTGTGTGTGTGTTGTGAATCCATAGTCAAACTGGCCTAGAGGATAATTAAATGTAAGTCAGCATCTTGTGATGGTGTGTGTGTGTGTATGTGTGTGTGGGCCACAGCTGAAACCGTATCCTGCTTTCACGTGTTTAGACTGGTAGATCTGTGGTTTGATGTAATCATCAGTGTCTTCTCTGTGGTCACATAAATTCCACACAGTCACCCATCACAGCAACCTTATCAGTGATCACTGCCTTTAACACACACACACACACACACACACACACACACACACACACACACAAACACACACTAACCTGCTTGCTTAACAGTCTTCATCATCATTTATACACACACACACACACACACTCACATGTACACACACACACGCACACACATGCATTTACTATTTCTCACATTTAATCCCTTAGTTTCATGCTGATACAGTAGTATAATTATAATAAACTATATGATATTGTGAAATGGTTCATGAGTATGAGCTTCATATGAATATAAATATGATCTTTTGTCTGTGTGTGCGCGCTTTGTGTATGGGCCCGTGTATGTGTGTGAGCATGGGCATGTGTGTCTGTGTTTGTTTGTGTGTTTTTTTGTGTGTGTGTGTGTGTGTGTGTGTGTAGGCGGTGAGCCAGCAGATGGCTCTGGAGCAGCAGCTCCTTTCGTTGCGTGACAGTGAGAGCACACTCCAGTCCCTCCAGGAGAACCTCACACAGCTGGACCACACACTCACGTCTTACCTGACCGACCGTGTCGACGCCTTCCAGCTCCCGCAGGAGGCCCAGGTACACACACACACACACACACACACACACACACACACACACACACACACACACACACGTCTTACCTGACTGACCACATCCATGTCTTCCAACTCCCACAGAAGGCCCAGTTACACACACACACACACAAACAAATACACACACACACACACTTATGTCTTACCAGACAAACTGCGTCGATGCCTTCAAACTCCTGCAGGAGGCCCAGGTACACACACTAGCAACTACATGGACAAAATTGCGCACATACACACATCCCATTTCACTGGCTGTATCTATGTTTTATTGATGTTTCACACACACACACATACATACATAAACACACAATGAATCTTGTCATCCACCTCTCAGCGCATCCAAGCAGAGATTGTATCTCATGAGGCCACACTAGAGGAGTTGAAGAAGAGGAATGTGGGTAATGTAGTGCCCCCAACACCTGAGGGCAAAGCCAACCGAGGAGGCACTGTGCTGGAACAACTGCAGGTGTGTATGTGTATGTTGTGTGTGGTTGTGTGTGAATGTCTGAACTCTGAGATGTTGCTTCTTTTAGGTATATATATGCTCAAAATAAGTTTTAATAAAATATGTGACTTAAATGCACATGTACAGTTTATAACAACACTTGACTTGTGCGGATTTGCAAAAACAAAATGTAAAGCAACATAATATATATTCTGGTGCGTTTGTGTGTGCGTTTGTGTGTGTGTGTGTGTGTGTGTGTGTCCCATCCTCAGAGGAAGCTGAGAGAGATCTCCACTAAGTTCCAGCTGTTCCAGAAGCCAGCTAACTTTGAGCAGCGCATGCTGGACTGCAAACGAGTGCTAGAGGGCGCCAGAGAGGAGCTGCACATACTCGACCTCACAGACATCACGCCAGAACACATCCACACTCATCTCACTGGCTGCATGGTGAGGAGACACACACACACACACACACACACACACACCCTATCAGACCACTGATAATTATTGCTAAACTATTATGCATACTCTGAAACAGAGCTGGGCGGTGTGACCAAAAATTTATATCACGCTATTTTTCGAAATTATATCCGTGTTACGGTATTTGACGGTATTTTTGTTTTTCATGCATGACTAGGTGTTAACCCCATTTCTTAATAATTTAGAGAATAATTACTGCAGTAAAATGGCTTAGAATGACCAGACCCAAGTTTGAATAATCCCACAAAATGCTGCTGTTCACAAAGAGGTGACAGTTGCACCCATAATTGTAATGAAGAAATCAGAATGCATGACTGTTGCAGTCAAAATACAGACCGCAACTTGCAACTTGAAAGCATCTTTTTTCAGGCGGTTACAATGTAAACAATATGTCCCATGTAACTGCAAAGTGAAGACTCCTTTATCGATTTAACTTTCATTAAGGCAACAATAAATGGTATTGAAACAGGTAAATACAAAAGGTGTGAAAATCACTTTGTGAAAACTTGTGGATAGCATTGGTAATATATATGTCCACCGTTTGCTTTTCTTGACGTAGGCAGTCCCCTTAGCAAAGTGGCTTTGCTTTTGTTGCCTCTTGCGGCTACAACTTTTGCCTGACAACATTTACAGAATCTGGTTGTTTGATCAGCATCAGACTTTTTAAAGACGAAGTCGGTATAAGTTCTTCTCCGTCCATGTTGTTCACCGCTCAACACACACAGGCTGTGCTCCCACCGTTCTCATGCAGCCACATGCAGCTTGTTTGGTACCACTGCAAAACAGTCCCCCTCTCAAACAATGTCCCGCGGTGCAACGTTCCACCACTCTGTGTTCCCGACGGTTTGTACGCACACACTCACCGGTATTGAGGTATAAAAATTCATATAATAAAAAACCACACCTGTATACGGTATGAAACGGTATACCGCCCAGCCCTACTCTGACACTATCCACTATGAAAAGATGGGTGGAGATACTATATCAAAATGCCATCATTTAACATGAATTATTGTGTGTGTGTGTGTGCACAGAGGCTGTATAAGGTACTGAGTGATGTGAAGATGGAGGTGGAGACTGTGATTAAGACAGGCCGCCAGATTGTGCAGAAACAGCAGACGGAGAATCCCAAAGGAATGGACGAGCAGCTCACCGCTCTCAAACTACTCTACAATGATCTCGGAGCACAGGTCTGTGTGTTTGTGTGTGTATGTGTGTGCATGCGTGCCTGTGTTTATCTGTCTATCTGTCTATCTGTCTGTCGGTCCAAGGCTGGCTCCTCACCACTGTCACACTGATGTGGTATGTTGATGTGGTCAAACTTGTGTGTGTGTGCACACGCGTGTGTGGTGTGTGCATATTTTTAATTTGTTGCATATGCATGTTTGTGTGCTCTGATGTGACTTTTTTTGTTTGTCAGGTGATGGAGAATAATTTTGGGTTTGTGTGTGTGTGTCAGGTGACGGAGGGCAAGGCGGACCTGGAGAAAGCGCTGACACTTTCCGAGCGCGTGCAGAGCGATAGCGCTGCCCTGCAGGACTGGCTGAGCAGCACAGAGGAGCAGCTTCAGCAGAGACACAGCACACATATGCCCGCTGACACACACTCTGAGCAGGCCTGGGCTAATGTAAGTTACCCTGTCTTTGTGTGTGTGTGTGTGTGAGAGAATGTGTGAAGCCCGCCAACATACACACACCAAATAGCCCTCAGCTAATACAAGTGTGTGTGTGTGTGTTTGTGTGTGTGTGTGAGAGAGAGAGAGAGAGGGAGAGAGATTATAGGAGAGAAGGGGGGGTGGGGGGGGTAGGAATATGTGCAAAGCGGATCAGTGTATTTGTGTTGTAGGTGTATTGGATGTTGTTGAAGTGTGTGTTGTGTGATTTGTGTTGGTGTGTTTGTGATGGGCCAAAAAAACAACCTCTGTGGCCGGTAATTTTACACAGGGCATTGAGCCTCTGTGCTGAAGACAACAGAAACAGCTGCACAGGACTGTGAAAGAGGATTAGCTTTATTCATGATGTGCGTGCACACACACACACACACACACACAGAGGAGAAATGAGGACACACTCACACAGCCATTCTTCGTACACAGGGAGGAGAACTAAACACACACACACACACACACACACACAAACACACACACACTCACTTTGACTGAGGGTCAGATAGGGCTCATTTACGCTCTGCACTATAAGCAGTATCCTGACTGAATGCCTTGTCCTTTATCCTTCACTAGGCTGGAAAATAAAAAATGTTTATTTCATTAATGTGTGTGTGTGTGTGTGTGTGTGTGTGTTTCATAGGGCATCCTCTCTGAGTGTGAGCAGAAGAAGGAGGACCTGAATGTGTTGGTGGAGAATAGCACCGCCCTGCAGGCTTTAGTGGAGCAGGGCGAGTCTGCTCTGGAGGAGCGACTATTCCAGCTCAACGAGGCCTGGGCGCGCATCCACAGTCTAGCACAGGACTGGCTATCTGCACTACAGGTTAGATATACATGCATACACACACACACACACATGCACACACACACACATCTACAGCCTAGTGCAATACTGGCTATCTGTGCTACAGGTTAGGTACAAACACGCACACACACACACACACAGTCTAGCACAGGACTGGCTATCTGCCCTACAGGTAAGCTGTACAGATATGCACACATACACATACAGTGTAATAGTGTCATACCAGGGGTACTGGGTGACTTGTCAGACTGAAAATAATAATGTGTGTCTGTATGTGTATCAGGCCCATCAGACTGAGATGGAGGACTTTGATGAGAACCTGGCCCACATCAGCACCTGGCTCTATCAGTCTCAGATCCGATTGGACGAGGCCGAGAAACTGCCCCCAATCCAGAGGCAGAGAGAAGTGCAGGTAACCGCTGTGTGTCTGTCGATGTCTGTCTGTCAAGTAGAATTTTTGTGTGATTTTTTTAAGCTGTGTGTGTGTGTGTTTCTTTTTCAGTCTGCTTAGGATGTAAGTCATGTGGTTTAGGGCTTTGGTTTGAGAATGTGATAATGGTTTAACAGGGAATCTCTCTCTCTCTCTCTCTCTCTCTCTCTCTCTCTCTCTCTCTCAGTCTTTGGGCTCTGAGTTGGAGGGGATGACGGTGAGGGTGTCGGGGGTTAAGGAGCGTGCTCTCCTCCTCATCACGGCCCGCGGGCCCGCCTGCAGCGACACTGTCCAGCCCAAACTCACAGAACTCAGCCGAGATTTCAACAAGGTGGTTCAGCGCATCAGAGCAGCACAGGTACACACACACACACATACACACACACACACACACACCATTCTGCTGAGACTTCAACAAGGTGGCCCAGAGCATCAGAGAAGGGCATACACACACACACTTGCGGAAGGGAACTGGTTGAGGTGTGTGATTCAAGCACACCCATGGGGTAGAGTGGAGTATCTGTCTGAGAATGAGTAACAACCAGTGAGATTAATCATTTATTCGTGACTTGTGCTACTGTTATTTGCCATTAGTGTTGATATGACTGGGTAATAATAAAATAATATGAGTGGGATTTATCAGATCTAATGCTGTATGTGCAGCTGTGGAGTAGACTTTTGATCATTCAAAACCATGTGTTTTAACTGTGCTACTGTGCTTATGCTATGTAACCATTTAACAGCTTGTGTGTGTGTGTGTGTGTGTGTGTCTGTGTGTGTGTATTTTTGTTTGCTTGCTTGTTTGTCATGTACATTTGTGTTTGTGCGTATGTGTGTGTGTGTGTGTGTGTGTGTGTGTTTGCTGTAGGTGTGTGTGGATGAGGAGAGTGTGCAGGCAGCAGCACGGCTCCAGCAGTTTGAGTCAGACCTGCAGGCCTGCCTCAACACTTTACAGAGCCAGGACACACACACACCAGATGAGGAGAAAGTACGACACACACACACACACACACACACACACAGACAAGGACAAATTTGTGACAAACACATACATACACATACACACCAGTGAGAACCACACACACAGTAGATGAGGAGAAAGCAATGCATACACACATGCACACCAGACAAGTACAACACACACACTACACACAAACACAAACTGTACTTAGGAGGAGGAAATACTGTCCTTGCATGTGCGCACACAGCCACACACACACACACACTCATTGGTATCTGTTTTATCACTTAACTTGTGACTCAGATGAGCTATAATGTAATCCAAAGCATGGTTATTCTGCTCCTTCAAAACCAAGCACGTACACACACACACACACACACACACACACACACACACACACACACACACACACACCAACTCACACATTCCAAAGCACTGAAGGTCACTACTGCTCATTCACATATCTCTCTTGCCTCTGGAATCTTCTGTCTTATTTCCCTATAGCCTGAATGAGTATGTTTGTGTGAGTGTACACCTTCTTCTAATACTCCTTGTAATACGTGTGTGAGAGAGTGTTAGTGTGTATGTACAAACCTTATTTCTTGTTTCTTGCAATATATGTGCGTGTGAGTGCAAAGCTCTCTCCTTATTTCTTGTAATGTGTGTGTGTGTATGAGTGTGTTTCTGTTCTTTTTGTTCCTTTGTTTGCCAAGGTTTTTCTTTGTTTTAATTTTATACCTTTTTTGTATGTTTTCACAATTTTGTTCCTGTCCTTATAATGTTTCTGTGTGTGTGTGTGTGTGTGTGTGTGTGTGTAGATGGATGAGCAGAAGGCTCATGTGGAGGAGCTGTTGAGGAGAGGAGAGGAGTTCCTGCTGCTTACCGCAGAGGAGGAGAGGAGGCACCAGTTAAGGAGCAAACTACTCCTCTTACAGGTACACATGCGTACATGCACACACACACACACACACACACACACACACACACACACACACACACACACACACACTCACTCACCACACTCCTTCACACACATTCATGGTCAAGCCCACACACACATGCACACATGTACATACGTTCTGACTGTATTCTTGCACTCTCTTTTTCTCTACTTCTCATTTGAACACACACACACACACACACACACACACATACACATATACATATACATAGGCTCTGTTTGTATTTTCATTCACATACTTTCCGTTGTTCTTATACAAATACACGTGCACACGCACACACACACACACACATGCACACACACGTATACACAATTTCTGTCAGTACACACACACACACACACACACACACGCCCTCACTCTGTCTCCTTTTTCCCTCTGCAGGAAGTGTGTGTGGACAAACCTGCAGCCCTGTCTGAGGACTCCTCCTCCCTCTCTCTTCCCATGGCCGAAGCAGAGGAGGAGGATGAGGAAGAGGAGATGGTGGTGCCAGAGGAGGAGGGGGAGGAAGGTGTCTCTCCATCTCTCCCTCCATCTCTCCCTCGTTCCCTCTCTCCATCGTCCTACCTGTTGGACATCAACAAGCTCCTGCTGGCCATGGCTGACACCGAACTACTGCTCAACTCCAGCGAGCTCAGCACAGGACTCTATGACAACTTTAGCCTGCAGGAGGACACACTCAGGGTGTGTGTGTGTGTGTGTGTGTGTGTGTGTGTGTGTGTGTGTGTCTGTGTGTGTATGTACAGTATTTGTGTGTATGTGAGAGACGGAGAGATTTTCAGGGCCTCAACCGTGCCTGTGTGTGTGTGCGTGCGTGTGTGTGCGTGTGTGTGTGTGTGTGTGTGTGTGTGTGTATGTGCATGCAAGAGTTTGAGGCTGTCCTGAGCCATTTAACCCCTGGGCCATAAAGGAGAGTCTAGAATGCATGGTGTGTTTGCTGTGTGTGTGTGTAACCTGGTCGTTCTGGCGTCCCTCAGAGTGTGAAGGAGAACCTGGAGCGACTGGGTGAGCAGGTGGCTGTGGTCCATGAGCGTCAGCCGGACGTCATTGCCGAAGCCAGCGCACAGGAAGTGATGCGCATCTCAGATGCCTTGAGTCAGCTCAACGCTGAGTGGGACCGCCTCAACCGCACACACACCCTTCGCAAGGAGTGAGTGCACACACACACACTCTGAAGCACACACATAGCGCCAAAGCTTCCATCCTCCTTTGAATGTAGAAACTAAAGAGTTGGTTTCTTTTAAGCACAGCTATAAGTGTGTGTCTGTCTGTCTGTGTGTGTGTGTGTGTGTGTGTGTGTGTGTGTGTGTGTGTACGCACATGTTTTGCTCAGATACTCTGAACCCTTGTAAAGATAAAAGGCTTTTGTCAGTTCAGCTGAGTTCACATGTTCTCTCTCTCTCTCTCTCTCTCTCTCTCATACACACACACACACATCTGCACATACACACACACATAAAGAAACACACACACACAGAAACACACTGACAGCACTTCTGTAATCACAGCATATCTTCAAAGCAGTTCAGTTTATCTCAGAGCTGTATTTTGCTGCTCTGTAGTTTTGAGTGTGTGTGTGTGTGAGAGAGAGAGAGAGAGAGAGAGAAAGATGCTGACCTATTTCTCAGATCTCTTCAGCATAGAGTGATGCCTCGTCAATAAGACTCTAAAGATGTCTAAAAGTGTTTTTATGCCTGAATTTGGCTGTGTGTGTGTGTGTGTGTGTGTGTGTGTGTGTGTGTGTGTGTGTGTGTGTGAGAGTGTGAGAGAGCGAGGGGGAGTATTTAGGTATGTTGTGAAAATGTGTTTTTGTTCACTTTGTTTGGTCGTTATTGGTGTGTTAAGTGTCTGCTGTAGGTTTAACAATTATGTGTTGTGGCCCAGAATACAGAGATACTTGTTTGTGTACCGTTCATTTAGCTCATGCTGCACATCCCATTACATTAAAGGTGTGTGTGTGTGTGTGTGTGTGTGTGTGTGTGTCCATAGGTGTTTTGACCGTGCTGTTGAGGCATGGCGGCAGTTCCACTGTGACATCACTGACCTCAGCCAATGGCTGAGCCACGCTGAGCAGCTTCTGGATGAAAAGGAGGGACCAGATGCTGCACCCGAGCAGGTCAAAGGTCACCAAGAGGTGAGGTGTTCACAGAGTCACAAGTGCGTTTGTTCAACTGTGTTTGTTTATCAGGCGTTCAGTTGTTTGCATGCCCAAAGAATTATCAAGATTGTTCCATAACTTCATATCCTTAATAGAATAATTATTGCGGCAGAAATAATGCCAAGGGTGAGGAGTCGGTGGAGATGCATATTGGAGATTTCTCACTGTGATCAAACAAACTGTAATTATTGTTGTGAAATATTCACAGAAATGCAGCAGTAATGCCAAGGGTAGGAAATTGGTGTAGACACATGTTTGGGGCTACTGACTGTGATCAAACAAAGAGAGCTAATGTGTTTGTTATGTTGGAGGGGGGGTCTTATTATTTTTTGATCTTAGAAGAAAATAAGCTTTTGAAGATGTGCTGAACTCTTGTTGGCTAATGAACTGTGCACTAATGAATAGAGAGTTCTTTTAAACACATGCAGCGGTGAAGCAAGCACTTAATTCCCTACTCTAATGAAGAATACACACACACACACGTACACACACAGACACACACACACACACACTCGGGTGCCCCTCTGAGTCCTGAGGACATAAACACTCATGCATTAAAACACACACACACACACACACACACACACACACACACAAACACACACCACACACACCCAAACACACACACACAGAAGTGAGAAGTGCAGCTGTGGAATAGATTCTATTTTATTTATTCAACATTTGCTCATTTTAACCCAAGTACTTGAGCATGAAAGCCTCTTTTGGTATTACACGCACAGAAATGAAAGTATGTGATGAAGAATGTATTTGTGTGTTTGTTTGTGTGTGTGTGTTTGGGCACACACACTTTAAGAAGTACATCAGAATTGTCAGTAAGTAGCTATGGTTTCATACCAGCAATACCAATGAGTAATGTGGTAATACTATAATAATAATGAGGCTAAATAAGTCAAAAAGTCAGCCACCATATTGCCCTTGAGCACGACATTTAACCCTAATTTGCTCTAGGGGAGACTGGCCCTGATGTAATGATCATATGCCTTTTTATTTTATCTGTCTGTCTGTTCACTGATGACCTTGGTCTTGACTCTGTGTTGATTTGTTGTTCTGTTGGTTAATTGA
Organism: Tenualosa ilisha; assembly: GCA_015244755.2. Lineage (NCBI taxonomy): Eukaryota > Metazoa > Chordata > Actinopteri > Clupeiformes > Clupeidae > Tenualosa > Tenualosa ilisha. Next base: position 3,551,841 of record PYXC01002019.1, read on the forward strand.
CAGGAATTAGAGGAGGGACTGGCGAGTCACCTGCCTGTCCTGGCCCAGCTCAACCAAACAGGAAATGACATCATTGGTCAGCTGTCTTCAGCAGAGGGTCCCCTGCTGGATGAGAAACTGCAGCGACTGAACCAGCGTTTGACCTCATCCAGCAACACGTCACCGGGCAACTCCCACGGTAACCATAAGACATCAGATTTATGTGATGTTCAATGTCAACACACTAGATAGGAAAATGGAGATACAATGATCTCTCTGTCTGTCTTTGTGTGTGGGTTTGTGTGTGTATTTGTGTGTAAAGTTTACTGACTGAAATCCCTCTGTTGGTTGTGATGAGTAGGCACGGGAAGTCTCACTTTCGTATGAGAATGTGGATGCGGTCCAGATGTCTTCACAGGACAATGATGCTAACCAGTCAAAACTCAAGGCAAGACACACACACACACACACACACACACAAAAGACACTGGCTAAATCCAAACGTCCCCCTCACCCTAAGCGAAGAACCATCAAAGAGTATAAATCAAGGCATTCATCAGCTAATCACAATGGTCATTCGTGACTTTGGGGAGGGGGCTGTGATTCAACCATACACACACACACACACACACACACACAAATACATAAACAAACAAGTACATAGTCAATAACCCACTTTTACTGTATGGTCTCATATTCACAGGTGAGACAAGAGCAGTTTGAAGAGGCAGAGCCTAAAATTGATGAGCACTTCCAGGAACAAATCAACATGCTGCAAGACTGGATCCAGGAGACCAATCAGATGCTGCAGCTTAGAGGGCCAGAGGGAGTGACCCCTAGTGAGGCAGAGGTGACCTTTAACCCCAATATATTGCTATCTGACACAAACATACACACACACACACCAGAGGTGGAAGAAGTACTGGAACTCAGTACTTAAGTAAAAGTACAAATAATCATCAAAGTATATACTCTAGTCATTACAAAATCAACAATTCTACAAAGTAATAAAAGTATTAAGTACTTGCTTTTAAATATACTTAAAGTACTACAAGTACTGGTGCAATATGTTGTCTCTTAATGGTCTATATTTCAATATTAAGATAAATTAATAAAAAAATAGCCTATAGAATTAGCTCCCGTATGAAATTGCACAAAATTAATTTTCCCATGGTAATGCTTCTAACCAAAACTGATTTTCCCATGGAAATGCTTTTAACCAAAACTGCTTCCTGAAGGAAAAAGACAGAACATCCACTAATTCTGATTCAGACATTTTAATGATAGGCTGACTAGAAAACAAAATGGCATGGTCAAAATATTTGACTCCTTACATGCAGTACAGTTTCGGTCTCAAAATGGACAACAGTGTATCAATCTCCTTACAAGATAGGCTGGTCAGAGAGATCATGACTCGCTCTGCCATGGGCTGCTCCATTGTGTCTAAATGTTCCTTATCCATCCTTGTAATTGTTCACAGCAGTGTTGAAAGTTTGTAAAGTGGAATAAGCTACACACAGTCGCTTAGGTAACATTAGGCTTACCTACTGAAGATAACGCTAGTCAAACTGGGACGCAAATTCATACGAGTGGAGCAGCATGTCTCGCAGTAACACTTGGACTACTTTTATTTACATGAGAAGGCCAATAGTCACACAGGATAAACACATCAGGTAAGGTGTCCATAAAAAGATGCTAATTGACCTAGCAGGTAGCAAGCTGTAAGCAAGCATGACAGCGAACAATGGTGATGCTAAACCCAGAATAAAGGCACTCTGGCCCAGACAAGAGTGCTTTGAGTTTGAGATGACAAAACGTGCTAAACATTTTATACGTGACCCATTGGGCTGAATGGGAACCTCAGTGTTGCAATCTGCGAACATTGAGAATCTCCACACAAACAATGTATCTGATTGGTTTAAACTTCCGAGACAGCCACGCAGCCTAGGCAACTTCAACAAAAAAGTGATAGCCTAATAAAATGTAATGGGACACATTTTAGAAATGTAGTGGAGTAAAAGTACAGATAATAGCTGCAAAATGTAGTAGAGTAAAAATAAAAGTATTCATAATTATGTCTACTCAAGTAGTTACGTGAAAAATGTACTTAAGCACTGTAACGAAGACACACACACACACACACACACACACACACACACAAGTCATGATTGAGCGCGTAGATCCTTAGTCATAGACATCTCTCTCTCTCTCTCTCTCTCTCTCACACACACACACACTCTCCCCCTCTCGCTCTCTCTCTCTCTATCCTTCCATCAGGAGCTGGGTTACTCTATGAGGGAGAGGAAACGAGAGCTGGAGGACATCCTGGCCTACTCTATCAGACTGCAGAAGCAACAGCAGCTCCTGCCCCTGGAAAAGGTAACACACACACTTCTCACCTGACATACAACAGCATGTTGAAGGGACCTGGGCATGTCTGCTTTGGTGACTTAAACTAATGTAAAATGCCCACCATTACTTGTGAATTTGTTTGCAAACCAAATAAGTGGTAGGGGTAGGAGACTTGGACACTGTGCTAGTGGCAGTACTTATTGTGTGTGTGTGTGTGTGTAGAATAAAGTTGAAAGGTTGGCTGCTGACTGGAAAGCTCTGGATCTTCACCTGAAAGAGAAACTACTCCCACCTGTGTCACCATGGACACAACAGGTCGCCCAGCAGCCAGGTGAAAAACACACACACACACACACACACACACACACACACACACACACACACACACACACACACGCATATGGTTATTGCTAGTCTGTTTATATTTTTCAAGCATACAACCAAGCACAAACACCCACCCACCCAACTGTGCACCTTCATTCTTTCTTACTGTTTTCTTTGTGTCTTTTCGTAATTCTTTCTCTTTTCCTTTTCTCTCTCCACTCTGTTTTTGTGGTTGAGATTTTAAATTATGGCTCGCTTAAACTCCCAATGGCAGATATCTAATCATTGCAGTAAACTATTTTGAAATTCAACTCTCTCCCTCTCCCTCTCTCTCTCTCTCTCTCTCTCTCTCTCTCTCTCTCTCTCTCTCTCTTCCCTCCAGTGACCCCAATGGCAGCGGTTCAGATGGTGAGTGTTTTGAGTGTTTTGGGCGAAGCGCCTCCTCCCCCTCGTACCACCCACAGTCCCGAGACGGTTGCCCCAGGCGACCTAAACCAGACGGCCACCGAGCTTGCTGATTGGCTGCTACTCATCGACCAGATGCTCAAGTCCAACATCGTCACGGTGGGAGACACAGAGGAGATACACACCACCATCTCTCGCCTGCAGGTGTGTAGGTGTATGTGTGGGGGGGGGGAGGGGGGTACAGGAGTGCTGAACAGCAGTTATGCACAGAGAACACATAATCATTTCTGCTCAATTTGAAGTTTTATATCTTTGGTACATGTTGAAATGCATTCTGTGTGTGTGTTTTTGTGTGTATTGGGTGTGTGTGTGTGTGTGTGTGTGTGTGTGTGTGTGTGTGTGTGTGTGTGTGTGTGTGTGCGTGCGTGCGCGTGCATTGGCCACAGGTCACCAAAGGGGATATGGAGCACCGACACCCACAGCTTGAGAAGATATTCACCCTGGCCCAAAATATCAAAAACAAAACCTCCAACCTAGATGTCCGCACCTCCATCACTGAGAAACGTAGGAGACACACACACACACAGACACACACACACACAAACACATCACTCTCTTGAAAAGTGAGTATCTTGAACTCACACACACAAGATGAATAACAAACACACATACACACAGTCACATCAGTCACAACCATCCCCACACACACAGTGACTCTGAGAGACATTGACATGAGCTCTCACACACACATGTCAGTCGCGCATTTGATAGGCCTGTCTGCCCGACTGTCAGATGTCATTAAGCAATAATTCTGCTGTCATTCACTCTGTGTGTGTGTTTGCCTGTCTGTGTGTCTGTGTCTATTTGTGTGTGTGTGTATGTTAGTCGAGAGGGTCCACAGCCAATGGGATGGCACACAGCACAGCCTAGAGGCCCGCCTCCAGCAGCTGGACCACATGATCATCCACAGTGACCAATGGGAAGCCCAGCGGCAGGAGGTGAAGGCTCTGATTGGCCAGAACGAGGCACGCCTCCTCAGCCTACAGCAGCAGAGCAAGGAACCCCTGACCAATCAGATCAGCCATAGCAAGGTACAGGCACCTCCTACAACCAATCACAACCTTCATCTATGGGGCTGAACTTAAGTACAGGGCAACATTTGACTAAATCCCAATGTCCTCTCTAACCATATGTCCTGAACCTCTAAAGACCAGCATGAATTATGAAGCCGATTCATATCATTTAAGTCTTTAAGGACTCATGGCCAAGGGCTTAGGGGACATTGGGATTCGAGACCATATGTGCTGGGTTGGACTAGAGGGCTAATCATGGGCAGAGAGCAATCTAAACTAGAACAAGGATGTGGTACCTCTCAGTGCCCTACTCCTAAGCCCTGTTGGTCAAGGAGCCCCAGACTGTCTACCCAGTAGTAGATGAATCCCCAATGTCAACCCTAACCCTACTTACCCCAAAGACTTAACTTACATGAACCAGCCAAGTATAAAAGAGATTCATGCCTGTTAAGTGTTTGAGGCTCTGGGGTCTAGGGGGGTCATTGGGATCCAAGCGTTCTTCCTCCTCATCTCCAAGCGTTCTTCCTCCTCATCTCTGGACCTGATTGTAATGAAATAGTGATGTGGTGCATAGGTTACACTGCTGGATCTGCAGTACCAGTCCTGACCAACAGATGGTGCCAGAGCTCTGTTGCCAGGGTCTCCTCCATTGACTGTGTGAACTATGAAAACAGAATTTGTTTTAAAATCATTTACAAACTGTTCATAGGCTCATCATCCTCAGTCATGGTACGTTTGTGTTGAGAAGCTGATGGCATCATCCTTGGAACATGGATGTTTGAACTTTTGTGAACCCTGACTCAAATCCAAGTGTAAACTCATTTCATTTCATTGATGCATTGAGCAGACACTTTTGTCCAAAGTGACTTACATTTGTCAACTATCAGTTACGTCAGGGCCAGTTTCCCCTGGAGCAATTTAGGGTTAAGTGCCTTGCTCAAGGGCACAACGGTGGCAGCCGGGATTTCCAGGCTAACCACCACGCCACCACCGACCTGGCTGATGCCTGAATCTCTCTTCCAGATGTTCCTGCAGGACCTTAGCAAAGGTCAAGTTGCTGTAGCGACCTTTAACGATCTGTCCCATGTGCTGCTGAGAGAATATGCGGCTGACGACACACGTCGCATCAAAGAGGTCAATGACAAGCTTAGCGGAGCCTGGCAGTCCATCAATAACAGGTACACGCACACGCATGCACGCACACACACACTGAGACAAATACACCCACAATTCACACAATTCACAATATTTTTTGTTGCTGCAAATGTAACTCTTGTGTGTGTGTGTGATTCAGAGCACGGGATACACACGGTGTTCTGGACAGCGAGCTAAAGGCGCTCCAGTCATCACTTCGCGAGATGGAGGCGTGTCTTAAATGGCTCCAGGAAGCAGAGACTACCCTCAATGTTCTCAGCCACGCCTCTCAGAGGGAGGGGCTTCTTCAAGATGCCACCCGTGTGCAAGAACTCAAGACTCAGCTGGAAGTAAGGGTCACCTATATTCTGTGTGTATGTGTGTGTGTTTGTGTGTGTGGGTGTGTGTGTGTGTGTGTGTGTGCGCGCATGTGTGTGAGTGCATGCTTGTGCACATGTGAGCTTCTCTGTTTGTGTGGGTGTGTGCCAATCATGAAGAGCACTGGTTTGCGTTCCACTACGAGATATTCCACTACAGTATGACTCAACAAGAGCCACCCTGTGTGTGCGTGTGTGTGTTTGTGTGCATGTGTGTGTGTGTGTGTGTGTGTGTGTGTTGTGTGTGTGTGTGTGTGTGTGTGTGTGTGTGTGTGTGTGTGTGTTGGTTTGGTTGATCTTTTGAGGACATCTGACCAGTTTGTGTACTGATTCTGAGAACATTTGATCAGTTTTTCACACTCTGTACTCTGCAAAGACGAATCCGAATGACAAGAACAGGGGCAAAGTCAAATAGGTTAGAAGCCAGTAATCAAGATGCTGTTAAATCCTTCTTGCCTTTATTCTGTGCTTCCCATGGTGCCAAGTGTGTGTGTGTGTGTGTGTGTGTGTGTGTGTGTGTGTGTATGTGAGGGAGATGGGTAGAATAAAAGATTTGCCTTGATGCCTTATGCTGTTATAGGCTCTGTGACCATGAAACTGTGTATGTATCTTGGTTTGCATAGTTCCATTCTGAGGTGATGCATGTTGCTCTGCTGTTGCCCTGTCACACACTTGCAGACACACACGCGCGCACACACACACACACACACACACACACACACACGCACGCACGCACACACACACACACACACACACGCACGCACACACTCAAACTTGGGCTCATACACATCTCCTGTCACACAAACACACACACAAACATACACACAATTACTTACACAGATTCAGCCCTTAAACAATCATACCTTAAGAGTGTAAGCCTGTATTTGCTGAAAGAAAGTGATTTTGTGTGTGTGTGTGTGAAATAAGATAATGCTGCTGTCTTTGTCACGCCTGCTTTTTAAGGAATTGCCAGCGATATGGCTCATTGCTTTTGTCTAGCCGCCTTTGCCATCCTCTTTTCTTCTGTCTCTGAATACCCCTATCTCTCTCTTTCTCTTTCTCTCTCTCTCTCTCTCTCTTTCTCTTTCACTCTCACTTTCTCTTTCTTCCTCACTCACACACACACACACCACACACACACACACATACACACACTATCACACAGAGAAGGAGTCTAAAATTCACTCATTCTTACACACACTCACACACCATAGACTAATCAGACACACATATTGCACACACTCACACACGTGCACACACACACACACATACACCAATACACACACACACACACACACCAATACACACACACAGTCACACACACCAATACACACTCATACACACACACGTCCTTCCTCTGCAGTGTCCTGTAGGGATTCAGATCATAACATGAAACCCCTGTCCTTAAAGAGATGTGTACAACTCAGTCTGAACACCATTGCCCTCTGTGCCTGTGTGTCTGTCTGTGTCTATGTGTGTGGGTGTGCGTATGTGTGTGTGTCTGTGTGCATGTGTGCATGTCTGTGTGTGTGTGTGGTATGTACATAGATGGAGAGTTATCTAATGGAAGCTGTCTCCTTTTATTGTCCATTGATAATAGTGTAGTGCAGCATCTACTTCAGCAAACTGAAGTAATTTTCTCTCTGTTGCTCTCTCTCCCTTTCTCGCTCTCTCTTACTCTCTCTCTCTTACTCTCTTCTCCTCTCTCTCTCCTCTCCCCTTTCTCTCTCTCTGTCGCTCCCTTTCTCGCTCTCTCTCTATCCATCTAGCGTCACTCAGCTAATGGTAGTATTAGTGTGTAATCTGTTTCAGTTAGGAGCTCTAAAGCTCTCGGATGACACACACACACACACACACATGCGTCAGTTAGAGGTCATCAGTTTGAGGAGGGAAAACCAAAATTTTTCTCAGTTAGTTTGTATGCGTGTGTGTGTATGTTGTGATGTTCCTGTCATTCACCCTCAGTGCTTTTTCTTATATTTCTGTGCTAGTTTAACCAGGAAATGACAGTGAAAGTTAATGATGAGTCTCTGTGTGTGAATGTTGTGTTCAGTTTGTGCGTGCGCGCGTGTGTGTCTGTGTCCGTACAGAAATGCTGGATCTGTGAATCCATTGGATATTTTCATTTCTCCACAGGTCATCTGGGTAAAATGTAATGGAATAATCCCCTCGGTAGAGAGATAGATGGATGGGTTGAGAAGACGTAGAGAGAATGAGGGAGAGTGGTTGCTCTGACAGACGAATGAATGTTCAGAGAGAGAGGGAGAGAAGGAGGAAGAGAGAAGCAGCTTTGATTGACGGATGGAATCAACATGGAATCTGCTTTGTAATTGCAGTAAGCGTGTGTGTGTGTGTGAAAGAGAGAGAGAAAAAGAGTTCCTTCATTTTATTGGTCTATCATCATGCTACATCGACATCCCCTTTGTGTCTGTCATTGGAACACTTCAAACAAATAACATCTCCCCAAAAATCAAAAAAATCTAAAAATACACTCACTTGTAACTCTTTACTCCCTTTCTTTCTTTTTCTCAACCATCTCACTCTCTCTCTCTTTCTCTCTCTCTCCCCCTCTTCTCTCGTTCCCTTTGTCTTTTTGTCAGTACACTCAATATCTATCAAGTATTTAAGATCACTCCATCTTTGCCAATGAGAGGAAAAAAGATTGAAATGGAGAGAACAGGAGAGGAGGAGTGACTCTCTGGCAAGCTTGTGCTTCTCTGCGTGCAGTCCTCCTTCTGCCTTTCCCCCATCTCTCTCTCTCTCTCTCCCTCTCTCTCTCTCCCTCTCTCCGCTGGCTCACTCTGTGCCTTACTCTCATTCTCTTGCTGCCTCGCTGCCGAGATGTCATCTCTCGTTTAGCGCCGAGTGTGTGTGTGTGTGTGTTCCCTCGCTCTTGCTCTCTACAAGACATCTCATCCCCCCTCCCCCCCTTTCTCTCTCTCTCCCTCTCTCTCTCCATCTCTCCCTCGACTGTCTTTTGTGTCTCCCAGTTCGTTTCTGCTCTTTCTATTTTCTGCTTTTTTTTCCTTCCTCCTCTTTTTCTCTGTTTCTGCAGGATGATCCTCAATTTTCTCCCCCTCCTCTCCAATCTGCACTCGTTCTCTTTCTCTCCCTCTTTCCCTCTCAAATATCCCTCTCTGTTTTTCTCTTGTTCTTTGTCTTTTCTCTCCCTCGAGTCCCTCTCTCATTCGCCGATGGGAGGACCAAGAGTTTCGTGGCAAGCGGGAAGTAACTGAAAGAGAGAGTGAGAGAGAGACTGTATGTGTGTGTTTGTTTGTGTGTGAGACACACATAGAGACTCAGAGAGAGAGAGAGAGAGACTCAGAATCTGAGCGTACTACAAGGAAAACAAAGTGTGTCTGGTAGAGAAGAGTTCCTCGGTGCGCGTGTGTGTGTTTGTTTGAGCATGCATGTACGAGTCCTCACGCTCAAGCCGCGTGTGTGTGAAATGAGCGTTTGCGTGGCGACCACATCATTGTCTGCTCCAGCAGCAGCAGAAGCAGTGCTAACGGGACGGCGTGTGTCAGCGTGTGTGTCCGTGCTGAGATGCGTGCGGGGTGTGTGAGGGCGCGCGCGTGTGTGTGTGAGCGTAAGATGATGGCTGTGGTTCGGACTTCACTGCAAAAGGTGATGGTGTTTCTGCACCGGCTGCAGAGGATGGCCATCAGTTCCCCGCGCTACCACAAACTATGCAAGGTCAGTGAAGGAGCACACACAGACACACAACACACACACACTCTTAGTCATTCACTCACGCTCAAACTCACTCGCTCTCTCTCACTTACTCTGACTCATACACTCATATACTGATGCACATGAACATTTCGTTGTCTTGTTGTTGTGGTTGTGTGTGTGTATGCATGTTTCAGGATTTGTGTGTGTTCATGTTTCAGGGTTTTTTGGGGCTAAATGTGTGATATTAAGTGTGTGAATTGTAACTTTGTATATATGTTTAACTATGTTTATATTTGTGTGTGTGCGTGCGTGCGTGTGTGTGTATGTATGTGTGCATGTGCATGTGTGAGAGAGGGAGAGGGAGAGAGTGGTGAGAGAGCTTAAGGTGTGTTAAATATAAACCTGTGTGTAGCTTGGGGAATTATGGTTTTTTTTTTGGTATGTGTGCAAAGGTTTGTGTAGGTGTGTTTAGTTTCTTATGTGTCTTGTGTGAGGTGTGGTAGAGAACTTTGTGAAATGCTCTTTTCCTTCCTTGTCACTCTCTGCTGCACACACACACACACACACACACACACACACACACACACACACACACACACACACACACACAAACACACACACATACGTTTGTGTGTTAGTGTCTGTGTGGGTAAAACTTTTAGCATGTGCTGGCCAAGTGCATGGAGTTCAGTTCAGTACGTTTGCGTGTGGTGTGTGTGTGTGTGTGTGTGTGTGGCTTTTTTTATTTATTGTATTTATTTTATTTATTTTTTTTATTTATTGTCGCAGCAGTAGTGTGTACTTTGTGTGTACTTTGTGTGTGTGTGTGTGTGTGTGTGTGTGTGTGGTGTGTTTGTTTTCAGTGCCATGTAAAGTGCAGGGAACATAAAGTCTGGGAGCAAAATTGAGACAGATGTGCGAAGCCCCTCCAAGAGCAGTATGGACACTCTGCAAATGGAGAATGTGTGTGTGTGCGTGTGTGTGTGTATGCCTGCACGTGTGTGTGTGTGTGTGTTCCTGATTTGTTTTGACTGGTGTGATGAGAAACCCATTTATGATTGAGACTACCTCACCTCACTCTGCAATCAACCAAACCACCCTTAAGTTGGTTCTGTCTCTCTGCACTCCTTGAAGTGGCCTGTGCTTTGTATCTACTTTAGGCATAATTGTTTATCCCCACACACCCTATAGAGTTTGGTGTGCCTGTCGTTTGTTCAAGCAGATTGGACAAATGCTCTCCTCTCCCCTGGGATCAGTTGCTCCATGCTCCATTGCTCTGGCCTGAGTCACATCCCTTCTGTTCAGGTTCATTAAGCTCACTTGAGTGGCCCCATCCTTTCAGTGCTCATGTAACACTGCCTGGAACCACCCACTATGTGTCCATAACGTAGAGATTTTGGACACACACACACACACACACACACACACACACACACACACACACACCAGGGGGACATCAGTCATTCCACACTCGATTAGCCTCCCTTGGGTAGAATCAGTCATTTTGTGACATGTGCATGTCTGTGTGTGTGTGTTTGTCTGTATGTGACTGTGAGAAAGAGATGGTTGGCTGGTCACAGGTGATGGATGTACCCACTACCTGAGTCCATTCTCTGCCCCAGGGTACAGTGCCCTACACACACACGCACACACACACACACACACACACACACATGCGTGCTCACACTCGCACAGGTGCTCACACAGGCCCTCACAGCAAGACATATTTATTTATGGAATGCATTCAAAACAACAAATGTTGACCTAAGTGCTGGACACTCGTGCGCGCGCGCACACACACACACACACACACACACACACACACACACAACACACACACACTCTCACTCTCCCCCCCCGCTCCTCTCTTTCTATGTGTGTGTGTTTGTGTGTGTGTGTGCGTACGCATGCAAGTGTGCACTTTCCTTTGCCTGGGTCTAACCTGCACATGAGCATATATGCTGACCTCAGTCTCTCTGCATTTGTGTGTGTGTGTGAGTGGGTATGGGTGGATGTGTGTGATTGGAAAAGACAATGAAGGGCATCAGAGTCTCCAGAGATGTGTCCCCATATTCTCATTATTGAGAGAGAGAGAGAGAGAGAGAGAGGTCTTTAGTTATCTCCTACTGTACACACACACACACACACACACACACACACACACACAAATCCAACAGTCATCCAGGCTTAGCTGATACAGATCCAAACAAGCACATTCGCACACACATATACACACATGCATAAAGGGAGAGAAAGACAGTTTTGCATTTCTCTCTGTGACATTATTTTGTGTCTTTTTCATCTTAGCCAGTTGTATTTGGTGTGTGTGTGTGTGTGTGTGTGTGTGTGTGTGTGTGGTGTGTGTGTGTATGTGGTCTTCTAATGAAGACAGTTGGCTCTGTCTAATTTACTCACTGTCTTGTTTTCCTGTGGGGATGCTGCTTCCAGGCTGATGTTGGGATGTGGTGCATGTTGGGAGCTGTAGTCCTCTGCTGGTGGTTTAATCTGCATTTTACCAGATTAAGGCCACTGATTAAGAGCAACATCACTCATCACTCTGAGACTTAAGGGTTTGTGTGTGTCTGTTGGCTGTGTGTGTGTGTGTGCGTGTGTATGCGTGTGTGTATATTACAGTAAGACCCACTATGAGTGCTGCATCAGGCTCACTGAGTTGATTGGACTGACAGATGTTTGAGAGAGAGAGGGGGAGGGATGGAGAGAGAGGGAAAAGGAGAGAGAGAGAGAGAGAGTGAGGGGGTTGGAGGGAGAGGGCAAGATGATTTTTTTTTTTTTTTCCCTCTTTTGCCTCTTTTGCTTTTAGTCTCTTGGCACTGCCAACAATGATCTATGGCACCTTGGCACCACATAGAAAACACACACACTTACACACACACAGACAGACAGAGAGAGAGAGATGCACACTTATACAGATGTACACAAACGCACACACTGACTATTGCTGTTTATATTTATGCTGGACTGATTTCCTGGAAGTAGGTGTGTGTGTGTGTGTGTGTGTGTGTGTTGTTTAACTGTGTGTCAGATCGTGTGTGTGTACGTATGTGTGTGTGAGTGTTGAATGAGACCTTTGCCTCTGATCAATAGCAAGTAACTAACAAGCATAGAGGGGTCTGGTCATCACTCATCCTTCCCTATGGGAAGACACACACACGCAACCAAACACAGACACACACACACACACACACACAGACACACACACGTACAGTCGGTCACTTATGCACACAGACAAATACACAATTCCCTGTTCAGACCATCTTTAGTGTGTGTATGTGTGTGTGTTCACCCTTACTCGTTGCTTTCATCCCTCTTTCATCGTCTATCTCACCCGTCACACCACACACTCATTTAATTTCCTTTTCTCTCTCTCTCCCCTTCATCTCTCTTTTCTGTCCCCCTCGCTGTGCACACCCTCTGGACTACAGCAGCCTCTTTTTTCCAGCAGGGTTCATTAGAACCAGACACACACACACACACACACCACACACACCACACACCACACACCACACACACACACACACAAACACAATCAAATATGCCAACATGCACTCGGTCTCCATTTTACACACACATGTACGTGCATACACACACACACACACACACACACACACACACAGAGACAAGCACACACATGCATGCACACACACACACACACACACACACACACACACACACACACACACACACACACAATTATGCCAACATGCACTCTGTCTCTTTTTTACACACACATGTGTACATGTATACACACAACTACACACACACAGACACACATATGCTCTCTCACACACAAACCCACACACATCCCTCAGGTCAGTAGCTAATTGGCTGGTCATGTTATGTGCCTTTTTTGTGTATTCTATGAAACTGCCATTTGGGAATGTCTGTCTGCGCGGGACAGGCATGCACCATTGACGCTCCAGTTCTGTCTGTCTGTATCTGTGTGTTTGTGTGTGTGTGTGTTTGTGCAGCAGTCATCGTCAGAAGTGCGTCTAATGGTGTCGTCCGTGAATACTGAAATAACAAAAGTGTTCCTCCGTCACCCGCAGATGTGTGTGTGTGTGTGTGTGTGTTGTCCATAAACACAGAAATAACAAAAGTGTTCCTCCGTCACCCGCAGATGAAAATAAATTGGGTTAAAAATAGAAGCAGAACTCTCCCACTGGGCGGGAGAGAGGAGCATCATCATCATCATCATCATCATCATCATCATCAACCCTCTTTCTCTGTCTCTCCCTCTCGCACACTCTCTTTTTCCTCTTTCTTTCTCACTCACTCTTTCTTTCCTCCTCTCTGTCTATCTCTCTCTCTTCCTCTCTATTTCTCTCTCTCTTTCACTCCTTCTTTCTCATGCTCTCCATCTGTCTTCTTCCTGTTCTCTGTTTCTTCCTTTTTTCTCCTCATTCTTTCATTCTTTCTCCTTTCCTTATTTCTTTCCCTCTTACCCATTCCCTCTCTTTCCAAACCTGCCTCACATTTTAATACCAGTCTCTCCATTCTAACTGTTCTTCTATCTGTTTTCACCACATTGATCTATTTGGATGCCCTGTAATGCTCCTCCTTGTGCTTCTAGATTTTTCTCTGACTGTGATAGTCATGCTACCAATTATATCTGTTTTTCTCCAGAAATTTTGGATGTAATTACACATATATGTGCTTTCATTTGTGGGTTAGCCATTTTGTGTGTGTGTGTGTGTGTGTGTGTGTGTGTGTGTGTGTGTGTGTGTGTGTGTAGATATCAAAGACACTTGCAGTGTGTGTTGCTAGAGACAATCAGATTTGTGCTCTGCCCCAAGGCGATGAGCACAGTGCGTTTGTATTTCAGTGTGTGTGTGTGTGTGTATGGGTAAATGCACATTTGCACACAGGTCTGCTGTCATTTCATTTGCTTGTGCATATGTGTTGTCATCTTTTGGTTTCTATTTATCTGTTATTTGTTTCTTTGGTGTTTTTTTTGCATTTATCTGTGTCTCTGTGTTAATGCCCAGTGTGTGTCTTTGTGTGGGTCTGTGTGGGTCTGTTTATGAGTTCTTGTGTGTGTGTGTGTGTGTGTGTGTGTGTGTGTGTGTGTGTGTGTGTGTGTGTGTGTTTGTGTGTGTGTGTATGTTTGAATGGATTGAAGCAGACAGTGTAAATGTGGTGGTGACCCAGCTTTCAGGATGGTAATTATTAATCTTTAAATATTGATCTGAGGGAATTAATCTGGCCTCCACAGATCAATCAGACAATGCTCACACCCTGCCAGGGACATGTCTGTGTGTGTTTGTGTGCGTGTATGTGTGTCTGTATCTGTTTCTTTCAGTGTGTGTTTTTTTTAGCTTGTGACTGTGTGCGTTTGTGTGTGTCTGCGTGTGTGCATGTATGTGTCTGTATCTGTTTCTGTCTGTGTATGTGTTTTTGTTTGTGACTTTATATTTGTGTGTGTGTGTGTGTGTGTGTGTCTAGATGTGCGTGTGTGTCTGTTTTAGTTTATGTCTCAGTGTGTGTGTGACTATTGATGTTTGATGTTTAAGCCACCAGGAGCTTGATACGATAGACATGCATAATTATCGCTGTTTGGCATGATATACATAAGTGTGTGTGTGTGTGTGTGTGTGTGTGTGTGTGTGTGTGTGTGTGTGCGCAGTAAGCACACCATCAGGTTTAAAGTGATAGACAGAAGGATTAAAGGATTGACTGACAGAGAGCTGCTCCTTACCAGTGAGCTATTTAACCAAGCGTTAACAGAAAATTGTGTGTGTGTTTGTCTATGTGTGTCTGTGTGTTTGCTTCTAGGCTTCTTGGCAGATGGTTCTAGTTTTAGTAAAATTTCACACACACACACAGAGCCATTAATGCATGCACACTCAGGCACATGAATGCCATAAACCTGTGCAGTTGATACTCTGTTTGTGTGTGTGTGTGTGTGTGTGTGTGTGTGTGTGTGTGTGTGTGTGTGTGTGTGTGTGTGTGTATTACATTAGACTATGCTCTCATTATGCAGGTTGCATTTCTGCATATCTCTATTTTTGTGAATATGTGAAGAATGTTTGGAATAATGCAGACTGAGAGAGAGAGAGAGAGATGGGGAGAGTGGGAGGTGTAGATGGAAGAAGAGAGGGGGGAGGAATAGAGACAGAAACAGATAGAGGGAGGTGGCAAAAGAAAGAATGTGAGAAAAAGAGAGAGAGAGATTTTTTCGGTAAGGGGCATGTAATAAGAGAGAGAGAGAGAGATTGTGTGTGTGTGTGTGTGTGTGTGTGTGTGTGTGTGTGTAATGAGGAGCATGTAAGCAGAAAGCTGTCACATCCCTTTGGCTTTGGGGAGTCACCTGTCAAAAGACACATCAGACCCTCCTAGAGCAAGGCTAAATCTAGATATGAACACACACACATACACACTCACACACACCCACATGCTAATGCACGTACATGCACACTCATACATGCGCACACATACATCAGGTCACACATAGACATAGTTCTGCACACACACTCACACACATGCACGGGCGTGCACCCTATTGGACATACACATGCACAGATGCACTCACGCACACACACACTCACACATTCACAGCCTTTTCCCTTGCTAACCCAGTTCAGTGAAGTATTTCAACTGAGTTTGAGTTTGAAGGATTCTCTCACTCTCTCACTTTTTCTCTCTCTCTCTCTTTCTATCTCTGTTCCGTCTGTTTTCTCCATCCCACTCCCTCGTTCACTCTGAGCCGAGTTGAGCAGAGTTGAGTTTCCTGCTCTGAGCTCTAGGAAGGAGGTGAAGTGAAAATATCACCGCAAAGAGGCTTTCGCTTCCAATATGCCACAACCTACTCAATATAGACTGCGTGTGTGTGTGTGTGTGTGTGTGTGGGAGAGAGAGAGAGGTTTTGCACTTCCAATGTGCCATAGTCTACTCAAACTATATTTGTGTGAACTTGTGTGTGTGTGTGTGAGAGAGAGACAAAAATAAGCACGTGTCTATATCTGTGTGTATATGTCCATTCCTGTGTGTGTCTTTTGCGTGCGTGTGTGTGTGTGTGTGTGTGTGTGTGTGTGTGTCTTTTGCGTGTGTGTGTGTGTGTGTGTGTGTGGTGTGTGTGTGTAGACTTGGATAAATTTAAGTTAAGCCGTTTGACAGGAACTGCCTCAGGAAAGATGCACAAAAAAGAGTGGATAAGATGTCCAGAGTGAAAAAGAGTCCAGATGGATGGAGAGAGAAAGGGAGAGGTAGAGAAGAGGGGCCGAGAGAGAGAGAGAGAGAGAGAGAGAGAATGAAAGAAGTGATGAGCGGGAAGTTTTATGCCTGGCTGTCTGCTCAGATGAATATTCTGGTAATAATCTCAGCAGGGAACAGATTAGATCACATTAGCCAGCCAGAGAGACATGACGTGGATACACACACACACACACACACACATACATACATACTTATGCACACACACACACGATGCATGCACAGAGAAGAGGCAAAGACGATAGGAAAACTCTCAAATGGGATGTCTCCTCTACTTAACCTGAGTTAAGACGTACACATGCGTGCAGACACACACACACACACACACGTACACACACATAGACACCAGAAATAGTCTTAAACTTGCTGTCTCCTTGTCTTAATCTAAGAAACCACACATTTTTCAATGCACACCGACAATGAAGCGCACACACACATACACACACACGTGTGCA
This sequence comes from Tenualosa ilisha, assembly GCA_015244755.2. Classification (NCBI taxonomy): domain Eukaryota; kingdom Metazoa; phylum Chordata; class Actinopteri; order Clupeiformes; family Clupeidae; genus Tenualosa; species Tenualosa ilisha. The sequence continues at coordinate 3,568,845 of PYXC01002019.1, forward strand.
CACAGAAGTCAAGAAAATTCTCAAAGTTAACTTACAGACAGACAGACAGACACACACACACACACACACACACACACACACACACAGAGCACTTGTGCTTTCACAGAACCTTATCCCAAAGCCTCATTCTTATTTGAGAAAACAGACTCTTACGCGCGCACACACACACACACACACACACACACTCATGTCCTTGCTAATCAGAAACAGGCCATCACTGATGATGCAATCAGCCAGTAAGTACATGAGGAGGACACATGCATACACACACACACGCACACGCACACGCACACGCACACGCACGCACACCACACGCACACACAGACAAGTCCTTCAGAAGTGTCATATCCTCTCATACACTTGAAATCTCACACTTTTATATCCAAGTAGACCTGAGTGGCTCGTCCTCAGACTAACTTAAAGGAGAAGTATGGTGTAATATGGACTTGGGGTGTATTGGAATATGATAATGAGTCAAATAGCCCACCTCTAAAATATAGCGCTGTTAGTAGCTTTGCTTTGTGTCCATCTGCTGTGGCTCTGAACTGTCAAACATCTAATGAAACACAGCCTAGTAGCCTAGCCTCGCCTATGCCAAACAGAGCTTGGATAACAGCTCTGCTGCTAGCTGGCAACTTGAAAGCTAGACAGCTTTCAGCCAGCCTGACAAATTTTTGAACGAAGATGAAGGCGATATAGTAACATCAAGTCATACTACAGGAAAATCAAGGTCTTTTTAATAAACTATCTGTACATTTACAAAGTAATGAAGTGTGGAGTTAGTTTGAGCATTGTTAATTCTATTTGTGAAATTATTAGTTGCATGGGCAACGCTATGCCCTTAGTGCTAGCAATTTATGCCTGTTTGTAGCATCCATTTACATTTACATTTACATTTAGGCATTTAGCAGACGCTTTTATCCAAAGCGACTTACAAAAGAGGATAACACATCCGCTAAAAGCATTGTCTATTGGAATGCTGGGGGTGAACAAAGGTAGGCTATTCGACAAAAGTTCGGACTTATCATGTGTCATCGTTATCATCTCGTTATTCAATACACCCGAAGTCCATTTCACACCTTATCCATTAAACATATCTTATGACACTCATACTTCCCTTCAAAAATCTTACACACACACAAACACACGCACATTTACTCAAAATGTGTGTGTGTGTGTGTGTGTGTGTAGGTGTCCAGAATGTGTCTGTATGTGTGTAGGTGACCAAGATGTGTGTGTAGGTGCTCTGGGTGTGTGTTTATACCCATGGCGAGTATGTGTGCCCACAGTGTGTGTGTGTGTTTGTGTGTTTATGTGTGTGTGCATGCACGTGTGTTCGTCTATACAAACAGTTTTACGTGTACAAGTTTTTCTGCAATGCCTCAGTATTCCGAACTGCTCAGGTCTAAGTTTGTGTGTGTTTGCTGCTCAAGTCTGTATTTGTGTGTGTGTGTGTGTGTGTGTGTGTGTGCGCACACTGGTGACCTTTCTCTATTTCTCGTTTCTCTGATGTAAATTTGAGGGGAATCAGGGATCCTGTTGTTTTCGGGTGGAAGGGATGAAGCCTTGATCCTTCTGCTCCAAGAGATGAGATGGTGTGTTTGTGTGTGTGTGTGTGTGTGTGTGTGTGTGTGTGTGTGTGTGTGTGTCTGTGTCTGTGTCTGTGATGAAGAGGGGATTGCATTTTGATTTTGAAAGCTGGCATGGAAGCACAACGCGGAGACAACTTAAACCTCACTGTCATTTACCATCCCTCTGTCCCTCTCGTTTTTTCTCTGCATCTGTGTGTGTGTTTCCTCTTTACACATTCTTTTTTTTATCCTTTCCATAACGACGCATTTCATTTTAAGCATGTGCTATGTATCCAAGCTTTGTGTGTGTGTGTGTGTGTGTGTGTGTGTGTGTGTGTGTGTGTGTGTGTGTGTGCGTGCGTGTGTGCATGGATGTGTGATTTTGAGCATGTGTGCATCTGTGTGAACGTGTATGTGTGTGTGTGTGTGTGTGTGTGGGCTGATATGTGGTGATGACAGAGCTCTTCATCTCCCTGTGTGTGTGTGTGTGTGTATATGTGTGTCTGTCCAATCCATCACTAGCACAAGGATTCCTGCTCCAATCTGGCAACCCACAGCCATCATTCAACGCTGAGAGCAAAAGCAAGGGCCAGAGAGACCAAATAAGTGTGTGTGTGTGTGGCTGGGTGGGTTGGTTTGTGTGTGCATACGTGCGTGTAGGTAGGTGAGTGGTTGTGTGTGTGGGGTGGATGGATGGGTGTTGGTATAGCTGGGTTGGTGATTGTGTGTGTGTTTGTTTGTGGTAGCTAGAGGAAGGCAGAGGGTGAGTTGGTATGTGTGTAAGTGTGTGTATGTATGGGCGTATCACAGACACACACAGACAACCTTGTGTTGTGCAGTCAACTGCATGTGTGTGCGTGTGTGTGTGTGTTGCAGAGACGTTACACAAGAGAAAAGAGAGTAACCGATTAGTGTGTGTGTGTGTAACACACACTTACACTCTGTCTATCTTTTTGACAGCTGCTTTAAGCTGTGTGTGTGTGTGTGTGTGTGTGTGTGTGTCTTAATAAGAGCACTTTAAAGCCTGAGCAAGCAGTGATTTTATTCTTCAAAGACGCTTTCTGGAGGACGCTAGGAACATTGCCGCATGGCGAGTTCAATTACTGTGTGTGTGTGTTTGTCTGTCTGAGAGGGCATATATGTTTCTGTAACCAAAGGGCACAGAGTTTAATTACCAGCCACAGTCAACCTCACAGCCTAAAGCCACACACACACACACACACACACACACACACATATTGTGTATGTGGGCCTGTGGTGTGCCAGTTAATGAGTTTGCTCCAAAATTATCCTCAGAGGTGAAAGTTTGATGAGTGCCCAATTGTTTACATGCACAGCCATTAGAGAGTGTGTGTGTGAGTGTGTCTGTGTCTGTGTGTGTGTGTGTGTCTGTGTGTGTGCACGCACACGCACTTGCATGCATGTATGAGATTATGTATCTATTCATTATTAACTCCCACAGAGAAACTCCTCTTAAAATTCCATTTATGTTAGCCACTACCCACCTACCTAACACTCTCACTTCATATCAAACGCACACACCATACAACAACACTCCCCATACAAGCACTCACACACACACATACACACACTTACTCATATCACACGCACACACCAAACAACAACATTCCCCATACAAGCACTCACACACACACACACACACACTCTTACCCATACACACGCCACAAAACAACATTCCCCATACGACCACTCACACTTTCCTCTCTCAACACACACACAGGCAGTGTGTAAATTCCTGCCTGTGTTAATGCATTAGCCAGGCAAAGGCATTGTTCAACTAATGGTACAAATGGCCATGAAGGAAAGTGCTGAGGGATGAGAAGAGATGGAGGGAGAGAGAGGAGGAGAGATGGAGGGGGAGAGAGAGAGGAAATAGGGAAGAGAGGGAGAGAGAGAGGGAAGAGACTGACTGAAGCTTTTCGATATTGAGATGAGAGATGATTCTCTCCATCATCCTACCATTTCAGTGGTCTGTCCATTTATTCTTGCTTGTTACATCTGCCCTTGGTGTGTGTGTGTGTGCGTGTGTGTGTGTGTGTGTGAGAGAGAGAGAGAAAACTTAAG
>PYXC01002019.1:3577500-3582500 GCA_015244755.2 Tenualosa ilisha
CGTGCCTTTTGAGAGCTCCATGCGGTGCAGCTGATGGTTCTTCCCCAGCCACGTCCACTCTGCTTGGGCTAAATCGGACACTGCACCTTGGGGGGTCCCCTGTCCTCCAGCGTCTGGAAGATTAGCAGACTGAAACTGAACTAACCCACAGCCTGCAGCACTGGACTGGACTCTGGACTCTACACAGCTGGAATTACAACTGCCAACCAGTGTCTCTCTCTGCTGGAGATCTCACTCACTCTCTCTTTTTTCACATACGCACACACGCGCACGCACAGACACACACACACACGCACTCTCTCTCTCCCCCCTCTACTCCTCGTTTTCTGCACACGTATGCACAGGCACACACGCACACACACTGCCTCTTTCAGAGAGCAATTTAGCTGAAATGTCTCCCTCAGGTCACAGGAGTTTCGGTTAAACAGGCACACTCTGTGTGTGTGTGTGTGTGTGTGTGAGAGAGATCGAGAAAGTAGAGAGAGGTAACTTTTTCACGGAAACGTATTGATAGAAGAACCAGCACTTGGTGAACAGAGAAAGAAAAAAAGAAGAGAGGAGATTGCCGCTTGTCTGGAGGTTGGCACTGCACTTGTCTTTCCCAGGCCTTGGAGTGGACATTGCCCAGGGAAGAAGCCTGTTTTCTGGGATGCCACCACGCCACCCTCAGCCTCTCAGCTGTTGGAGTTTGGAGCATGGACCAACTTTACAAGCTCTTTGAAGAAGTGTACACTCAATTAACATTCACACTCATAAACATACAAACACACACCAGGGGTATGTTAAGAGGGAGGAGAAGCTGACATGTTTGTATATAGGACTTCCGTTCCACTCCCAGATGGGCAACAAGTGAAGGAGTACACATCCCTCGTTCATTCTCTTTTGTTCATTCTTTCGGTGTCCCTCTTGAATCGACGCATATTTGTGTGCATGTGTGTGTGTGATGCGATCACACAGACTGAGGAGCTGACAGCATGATTGGCCTAAACTTCAGTCTGCAGGAACTGCTCGGGAAGTTTGAGGAGGTACATGAAAAGATGTGCTTGAACGAACACACACACACACACACACACACAGACACACACACACACACACACAGACAGACACACACACAGACACACACACACACACACAGCTCATCCACACTTGCTTAATGCGTTTTTTGAATAGTGGTACTGGGAAACAAAAATTCACTGTCTTGCTGCTGCTGCTGCTGCTGGTGTGTGTGTGTGTGTGTGTGTGTGTGTGTGTGTGTGTGTGTGTGTGTGTGTGTGTGTTAAACCGCATGTATCTCTGCATCTGCCCTCAGGCTCAGGGGGATCTACTTTGAATGGACTGGAGTAATTGTTTCCCTTGTTAGAGGAAAAGCCTTCATTCCTATGTGTGTGTGTGTGTGTGTGTGTGTGTGTGTGTGTGTGTGTGTGTGAGTGTGAGTGAGTGAGTACGGTTTTGCGGATAAAAGTGAAAAATGGACTCAGGCATAATTTATTACTTCTTTAATACTGCAGGCCAAGACTGCTATTGTGTACTTGTTTAACAAGCTGTTTGGAATAGTGTCTGTGTGTGTCTGCGTGTGTGTGTGTCTGAGTATGCTAGAAAAAGAGAAAAGAGGAGAGGCACTTTCAGCAGAATGGTGTAATCTCTCAAGTCTTTAAATGTTGGAGAGAGAGAGAGAGAAATGCAGTGGAGTGGGAGCACTTTGCAAATGAGCTGGAAAGGACTCAGCCATGAAGCGACATTTGTATACACACACACACACACACACACACACCATTCTCTCTCTCTCTCTCTCTCTCTCTCTCATCTTTCTCTCTATCTATGATCTGTGGGGGAACATTAGTGGATGTTTTCAGCGATATAAGCTGTAATTGTGTAGCTTGTGATGTGTGAGGGATTAAGCTGCTCTGTGTGTGTGTGTGTGCGCTAGTGTGTTCTGAAATGCTTTTTTCCACCCTTATGCTCTTGAGGATTACACCGTTTGTCTGATCTATGTTTTTGTTATGAGGTCACCTTCACCTTTATTCACACACACACACACACACACACACACACACACACACACACACACACACACAGTGTCTATATCTCTCTCTCTGTTTCTCTTTTCTCTCTGTACTCTCTTCCCATCTGTCCATCACCCCTTTCTAACTTCACCTCTATTTGATCCCTCTCTTTTTTCTCTCCATCTCTTTTTTGAGCTCTTTTTCCCTCTCTCCCTTGTTCTGTGGTCCAGTTCTCAGGGATTGGATGGATGTGTTTGAATGGGCTGCCTCTCTCTCATTCCACCCTTCTGTCATCAGATTGAAAGATAGATAGATAGATAGATAGATAGATAGATAGATACATTGAATTATAGAATGAATGAATGAAAAAATGGATGCATGAATGAAAATTGTTGTCCTTGCCTTTGAATGTGTTGCAGTAACAACAGTAGTGACATGTATTGATGCTAAACACTATTTCTCTTTCTCTCTCTCTCTCTCTCTCTCTCTCTCTCTCTCTCTCTCTCTCTCTCTCCGTCTGTGTCTACAGGACATCCAGGCAGAGATAGATGCCCATAATGACATCTTTAAGAGTGTGGACGGAGGGAAGGGTCGTATGTTACGGGCCCTGGGGGGGTCGGAGGAGGCCGCCTTCCTCCAGCAGCGGCTGGACGACATGAACCAGCGCTGGACTGACCTCAAGGCCAAGAGCTCCAACATACGGTCAGTTTATACACATAGAAACACCATACACGCACATGCACATGCACATGTCACATAGACTCTCACACACCAATTTCCAGTCCCACCCACCCCCCACACACACACAAAAACAAAAACACAAAAAACTCACACATTAGGACTGGATTAAGCTAAAGGCCAACATCCAGTGATTTTAAAAGCCAGCAATTTGTTCAAATGTTCTTTCTAAAAAAATCTGAAGCATTCACTCCAAAGCAGCTACTTGCAACAGAGCTACAATTTCCTTAACAACACCTTGTAGCCAGATAAACTAGCAACCATATAGTTAGCAAACAAGCTTCAATGAATTAACTGGTAAACTGTCTGAAAAAATATGTTAATTTTTGGGACTTAACCACATCAGTTATGACTGAAGTTGGGTAGCGATTGCTGATTAAGATTTCTCAGCATGTCCTTTAACCAAAACTGAATGCAAAACTGTTCCTAGATTTGACAAGTTAAATGTTTAGTGACAGCTTGAACTGGCTTGCATTGATATGTATCACTTTATTCACATCGCCACAACTCTGCAGTGGTATTGTTGTGTCTTGAATCTTTGGTGTGCATTAGCCTTACGAGAGTGTAGAGCAAAAGAAGAATCTAGAATGTAGTGCAATTGAAAAAAGCGAGGGCCAAGAGAATTGAGTGCAGGGTCAGGGTGGAGTGTTAACAGAGGGACAGAGAGATGTGTTCCCTAACTCATGTGGTGAGTCACACACAAACACACACACACACACGCGCGCTATTATATCAGGGAGGAGTGTAGCCGGAAGGGGAGAGAGATGTGTTCCCTAACTCTCATTTATGGGCAGCTATTTGTGGGTTTATTTGACAGCCATTACGGCGTAATTAGACAAGCCAAATAATTACAGTCTGCACTTAGTGCTGAGGCCTACAGAGGGTAAAACACACTCACACACACACGCAAACTTTTTCTCTAAGTACTACTTTGCACAATCACAACTGAACTATTTTGCCATTAAGAAATATTGATTTGCTCTCTCTTCTGTGTATATATGTGTGTGTGTGTGTGTGTGTGTGTGTATACAGGGCTCATCTAGAGGCTAGTACAGAGCGTGTGACGGGACTTCTGTCCCAGCTGGAGGAGCTGTGGGCGTGGCTTTGCTTGAAGGAGGAGGAGCTTAACAAGCAGATGCCTATTGGAGGGGACGTGCCCACCTTACTGCAACAGCAGAAACACTGCACGGTACGCGCATACACACACACACACACACATACACACACACACACACACACACACACACACACACACACACACACACACTCACTCTCTGCTACGCATACTGCAGCAACAGAAACACTACAGAGTACACAAACACTTTACTGCAACAGAGGAAATACTACATGACACACAGACACACACAGAGAAGCAGCTGTTTTCAATACAACATCAACAAACTGAAAGCATTAGAGACAAGGTCATTTTTTATAAGTTTTAAAGTTAAACTTAATAACTGTCAATAGGGCCTAAATTGAAGTAAATTGTTATACTGTTGTTAAATTGTTGAAAGCTATTATACAGAAGACAGACTCACAAAATCACACTCACACTCACATACTCTCACATACACACACCCCCATCATTGCATCACCTATTCCCCATGGAATAGCGCTGAGGAAATCTGATCGTGTCTCACCACACACACCACAGGTGTCCTGTCTTTGATGTCTACACACACACACACACACACACTCTTACATAAATACGTATATATACGTAATATACATAAATAAGCTCATATGCACACAAATCACTCAGACACTAGCAAATCCTGTTACCTAAGCATACATATCTCTGTGTACACACACATACACACACACACTGCTGCACTGTTATACATCAGACTCCATGTGCTGCATAAATGAAGGGTATAGATGCAGATATGATTTGCTTTGTGTGTGAGAGTGACTTACTTCGTAGTCTTTTGTTTTTTCCCTCAAAAGCATCCACACGCACACACACACACACACACACACACACACACACACACACACACACATTCCATCTATATTAATATTTTACCCACTGTGGCAGTCCAGAGGCATCATAAGCTCACTATTTCAAATTGTAAGACAACACACACACAGATGTCTTCAACTGGAAGGATTGAACTGAGGGCAGGAGAGTGTTGAGGCTCTATTGTAACTGGAGGGGACGTTACCCTGTTACCACACACACACACACACACACACACACACACACACACATACATTCATATGTTAGGAGGGGCATTCCGCAATGTGTCCAGAGAGGCG
>PYXC01002019.1:3585000-3600000 GCA_015244755.2 Tenualosa ilisha
ACCGGCTCATTATGCTGGTACAGAAGAGATTGGGTTGGGTCCAAGGGAGAGTGTGTGTGTGTGTGTGTGTGTGTGTGTGTGTGTGTGTGTGTGTGTGTGTGTGTGTGAGTGAGTGTGTGTGAGAGTGTGTGTTGTCCTCAATCTCTTCGACTCCCTTTCACGCTGATAGGCAGATCTAATATTCGGCTAATAATAGACTCAATTAGAGAGTGACACCTTTAATTCAGTGTGTGTGAGTGTGTGTGTGTGTGAGTGTGTGAGTCCAGACAGTGAATGGCTTTGGGCTACTGTCTCGGAACCTCAGACAAAATAGCCCCACCCCCACTGCTATTATCATCATATTAATTCTATTAAGCATTTCAGCTTTTCAGAGGCAACATTTTGCCTGAGGTGGTCCACTGTCACTGTGTGTGTTTGTGTGTGTGTGTGTGTGTGTGTGTGTGTGTGTGTGTCTAGACTGTGAATCGAATTTTGCCTCAGGTGGTCCATCGTCACACATGGGCTAACTCTGGATTTTTGTTCCTATGTCCTCTGTTTTCTCATCATCTAGGTGAAGGCGGCGACATCATCACCGTGTGCCTGTGGCACGTTAGTCAGTCAGGGAAAATGACCTTGTTTGTACTATTTGGGGTGTAACCTTCCTAAAATATGATTCAGCCATCCATTGGGATGCATGTTGTTGAGGCTCATTGGCCAAGCTGTGTGTGTGTGTGTGTGTGTGTGTGTGTGTGTGTGTGTGTGTGTGTGTGTGGAGTATGTTGTCTTTAGCCGTCACTTTAAGTTTTTTAACCCTCATTATTGGGGAAAAAAAACATCATTAAAGCTGTGATCAGCCCACGCTGATTAGGCCTATATTCAAATGAGGGTTTCCTATTGATCGACCCTTTGGTAATGATGTGTGTATTTGTGTGTGTGTGTGTGTGTGTGTGTGTGTGTGTGTGTGTGTGTGTAGGGTCTGCGTGCGGAGCTCCAGGAGCAGGAGCCAGTGGTTGTGGGGGCATTGGAACAGGCCAGAGCATTCCTAGCTGACCAGCCCATAGAAGGACCAGAGGAACCACGCAAGACACCGCAGCCCAAAACAGGTATAAGTCACTGAAACACACACACACACACACACACACACACACATGCGCGCGGTCCATAGAGGGGTCAGAAAAACCATGCAAGACTCCGCAGACCAAAACACCAAGACACCTCAGCTTGAAATAGGTGACACACACACACACTTACATGCATGCAATAAATAGCCACCAAACTCTTTAGACATAATGCTCGTATATGTGTTTTGTTTGTGAGTGTGTGTCTATGTGCAGCTGACTCATGCATTCATACATAGACATACACATATCCAAAAAGACCTCACCACTCAATACTGATGAGACATAACACTCACATTAGTTCCACCTAAATACAGACACACACACACACACACACACACATACCCATACCCATGCAGAGTAGAATTTTCCATAAAACTGGTTAAACCCAGATGCATACTGATATTCCCCCTGCCACACACACACACACATACACACACACACACACACACACACACACACACACACACACACCATCCTTAAAGACCAGAGAGGGTTGAAAGAGGAGACTTGTGGAATCTCTTTCAGAATATCTGTCATGACATGGCGATTGCATAGTGGTTTCACATCAAAGGAAGCTGTGCTGTGAAATATGTCGTCATAGTAATGAAGTTATTATCTATGCTGATTGTGAGCTTTGCAGACAAGACAGGCTGTTAACGTCTGCTCTCTGACTCCCTGTGTGTGTGTGTGTGTGTGTGTGTGTGTGTGTGTGTGTGTGTGTGTGTGTTTGTGTGTGTGCGTGCGTGCGTGTGTGTGTGTGTGTGTGTGTGTAAGTAAAATCTCATACTGTACACCAGAATTACGAGATTAAAAGATAAGACACTCCTGCAAACTAAAAAATCCTCTGTGTGTGTGTGTGAGTGAGTGAGTGAGAAAGTCTCCATATCACACTTCATACTGAATGCCAAAATTACACATACACACACACACACGGATGAGACAATCTTTAGTAGCTTAAAATGTGTGTGTGTAGTCTTTGTATCAAATAGGTATTTTCTCTGCAGCTGTAGTCTTTTTAACTGTCTGACTCTGACTGTGTGTGTGTCTTAGAGCTGACGCCGGAGGAGCGTGCGGCGCGTCTGTCGCGGGCAGTACGCAAACAGAGCGGCGAGGTGTGTGAGCGCTGGGAGCGTGTGTTGGCGGCGACAGCACGCTGGCAGGGCCGTGTGGAGTGTGTGTTGGAGCGCATGCAGGAGCTGCAGAGTCGCATGGACGCTCTTGAGCTGCGGCTGGCCCATGCCGAGGACATGCGCCAGACCTGGCAACCCGTGGGAGACCTCCTCATAGACGCCCTGCAGGACCATATACAGCACACCACGGTTAGTAGAACACACACACACACACATAAACATACACACATGCCAGACCTGGCAATCTGTAAGAGACCCCCTCATAGACACCCTGCAGGACCGTATGCAACACACCACAGTTGGTAAAACACACACACACACATAGATGTGTACTTGTACTTGTACGTACTTGTACAGGACCACATACTCATACACACACACACAGACACACACACACACACTTAGATGCACAAACACGAGCTCGCCCTAGTTGTTGCCTGTTTTGCTCTTGCTCATTTCCACATTGTGGAATCATAAACAACGCAGCTGGATTTGTGTAACACACTCACACACACTCACAAACACTCACAGAGTCTGCTGAAAAACACCAGCATGACACCAGATTCATGCACACACACACACACACTCACACAGAGCTGCAGGGACTCACACAGGGCTGCTGATAAATTGAAAGGTTGTGTAGCTTGTCCCTGTGGATGGGCCTTGAAATGCCTCAGAAAGTGTAAACTGTTACTACAGATCTCTCCTTAAAGACTAGGCACTGACGCTGCTGTCAGATTCTACTCACACATACACACACACACACACACACACAAAGTGCGATGATGAAGTGAGCTGTAACTATAGCTGCTTTTTCAGGAGATTTGCCTGCTTATATTGTACTGTGTGTGTGTGTGTGTGTGTGTGTGTGTGTGTCAGGCGTTCCGTGAAGAGCTGGTTCCTGTGCAGCAGGAGGTGTGTACTCTTAATGACCTCAGTGCTCAGCTCACACCGCTGGACGTCCAACTCTCCTCCACCACCACACACCAACTGGACCAGCTGAACACACGATGCGCTTTACTACAGGTGTGTGTGTGTCAATAGGCAATCACTACCACTTACTAGCTTAAAATGGACAGAGGCGCTGTCTTCTCATGTGTCCTTTGTGTGTGTGTGTGTATGTCTTTACTAGTCTGTTTAGGTGATTGCTGTGTCTTGTGCTGTGTGTGTGTGTGTGTGTGTGTGTGTGTGTGTGTGTGTGTGTGTGTGTGTGTGTGTGTATGTCTTTACTAGTCTGTTTAGGTGATTGCTGTGTCTTGTGCTGTGTGTGTGTGTGTGTGTGTGTGTGTGTGTGTCTTTAATAGTCTGTTTAGGTGATTGCTGTGTCTTGTGGTGTGTGTGTGTGTGTCTTTACTAGTCTGTCTAGGCAATCACTACTCTCATGCTGTGTGTGTGTGTGTGTGTGTGTTTTGTCCATGTTTATCTGTCTTGTATTCCTGTGTGTTTTCTGTGATGTGTGGTATTGGCACTATCAAAGGGCCAGACTAAAGCGCAGGACCAGAGAGAGAGAGAAAGATGAAAAAGAGGGAGGGAAGGGGGGATGGAGAGAGAGGAGAAGAGAGAGTGTGTGATTTAGTTTTCTCTCTCATCTGTCCCTCTGTGCTGCTCTGTCCTTACTGAAGGTCTGTCTCACACACTGTCATGTACACACACACACACACACACACACTTTTGTTTAGTGGTTGTGGGTCCCGGTAGCTGTGCATGTCGATATCCAGGGGTTTTGTGTGTGTGTGTGTGTGTGTGTGTGTTTGTTTGTGTGTGCGCCATTTATATCCTGTGCTGTCTTTGTATCTCTGACATTTTGTGTCCCCCTGTCAGACTACACTCAGACTTAGACATTACCTATTGTCTTTCATCTCCATCTCTCTCTCTCTGTCTCTCTCCATTCCTCTTTCTCAATCCCTCTCTCTCTCTCTCAGGTTGCTGTGGAGGAGAGGTTAAAGTTACTGCAGGAAGCTCACAGGGACTTTGGGCCTTCATCCCAACATTTCCTCTCTAGTAAGTGTGAACACACACACACACACAGCCTTGTACACATAAAGTTTAAACACATTTACATTTATTCATTTAGCAGACATTTAGCAACACACACAAAGGTGCACGCATACACACAGATACAAACACACACTGATAGAGAGACATACACATACAGAGTCATGCACACATAACCTTCACATTTATGATTATTAATTTAGAAGTCATTTTTAGGAACAGTGACATACACAAATACACAGGCACACTCATACTGCAGAATTTTTTTTCACACACACACACACACACACACACACACACACCAGTAACCTGTTCCATCTAGTTTTCAACATTTCATATAATGAGCATAAAATATATGTGTGCTGATTTCATTTCGAGTGTGTGTGTGTGTGACTATGTGTTTTGCAGCTTCTGTACAGAATCCATGGCAGAGAGCAGTCTCATCGAATAAGGTTCCTTATTACATCAAGTAAGTAGCAATTTCCCCCTCCCTTTGTGTGTGTGTGTGTGTGTGTCTTTGTGTGAATCAATAATGCAGGTGAGTTGCTGCCCCATGTGGGTCTAAATAAGACATGCCTGAGCCAGATCACAAACATTGGCAGGGAAAGGTGTACATGTGTAGGAGGGTGGCTGTGTTTGTGTGTGTTGATTGTGTGTGTGTGTGAGTGTGTGTACGCGTCATGTGATGGCTCAATTTAGCATTTAGATTGGAACAATGTGCTTTCACAACCATTTTAGTGGGAGAAACATGATGGGGTGGGAGAAAGAGATAGAGAGAGAGTGCAGTGAAAAGAGTGTGTGAGAGAGAGAGTGTGTAACATAGGCATAAAGTGACACAGTGAGAAGAGTGTATTTTCTGGCACAGCTGTGGTTTGCTTTGGCCATGGAGCTTCAAGAGAATGAGAGATGAAAGTGAGAAAGTGTGTGTGTGTGTTTGTGTGTCATACTGCCCTTCAGCTGAACCTCCTCTGACCACTGACATATGGAGCTTGCATGCTTATAGCCACACACATACACACACAGGGACAGAGATCAAAGGCTGTCCTTTCTCCTTCATGGTCACACCACATCAGAATACGTTACTGTAAAGCAAAGGCGTATGCACACACACACACACACACATATACGTACACATATACATACACACACATACATACATACATACATACATACATACATACATACATACATACATTCATACATACATACACACATACATACACAAGCAGAGCGAGAGTGACATATCTGCATTGGACTGTGTGGAACACCATTCTATGCCTTTGTCCTCTCATTTGAGTTTCAGTCTCTCGCATGCACTCTCACATGCACCTCTCTCTCTTTGTGTCTTTGTGGTTCATGAATCAGATTAAGTGTTGCAGAGTGGTGTCAAGATGAAAAGAGATGAGAGAGAGGAGAGGACACGAAAATGTGTTTGCTGGAGCGACTGAGTGTGTCAAGTGGAGAGAGAGAGATAGAGAGAAAGAGAATAGAGAGATGGGAAAATGTGAGAAAGAGAGAGAGAGACATATCACTGTCACCCTGGCCTTCAGATAACACATTCCCTCCTCTGTCAGAGGAGGAAACGAGCACCGTTTCACGTGCCAGACCCAAGACAAGTCCAAGTCATTTTCCTGTGTGTGTGTGTTTGTGTGCGTGTGTGCATGCGCGTGTGTGTGTGTGTGCGCGTGCGTCATGTGTGGTTACATTTACATTTACATTTAGGCATTTAGCAGACGCTTTTATCCAAAGCGACTTACAAAAGAGGATAACATTCAAGCTACAACACAATGAACTAACAAGGAGTGCATATTGCTAACATAGAATCAGCGCTGTTTTAAGTTGAAAGTGCAATAGTGTAACACAATGTAGAGAAATTAAATTATTAAGTGCATTCTCAAAGTTTACGCCAGGAGATATTCTTGGAAGAGCTTAGTCTTCACGAATTTCTTGAAGGTGGAGAGGGTATCAGTTGATCTGGTAGCACTTGGGAGGTCATTCCACCAGCGCGGAACCAGATATGAGAAGAGTCTGGACCGACCTGCACAAGGTGTTGGCCGTGCTAGAAAACGTTCCTTAGAGGAGCGTAGTGGTCGTCGGGTGACATAGGGCTTCAGAAGAGAATTCAAGTAGATGGGAGCAGAGCCATCATTCACCCTGTAGGCCAACATAAGTGCCTTGAATTTAATGCGAGCAGCCAAGGGCAGCCAGTGAAGTTCAATGAACAGAGGTGTGACATGTGCCCTTTTTGGCTGGTTAAAGACCAGACGTTATGGTTATGAGTGAGAGGTTGGAGAGGTTGGAGGCGCAGGTTGGAGAAAATCTATTTGAGATTCACTGTGTTTATGGCTATCTATGTGTGACTGACAGAACTTTGTGTGTGTGCATGTGTGTGTGCGTGTGTGTGTGTGTGTGTGTAGGTGAGAGGAAATCCGTGTGTGTGTGCTCATTCAAGTGTACGCAAAGCCAGCCTGATTGGTTGAACTGTCTCCTGTTCTCCAGAGAGTTACTGAGAGAGAGAGGAGGAAAGAGAGAGAGAAAGTAGAAGAGGGCAGGAGAAACTTATTTTATTCTCAAACTCACACACACTAGAGACAAAGGGAACCAGGACGGAACGTCTTGAAAAGTTTTGGAACCCACGTCTCTTGGGTGGATCACAGACTGATCTCACTGAATAGAGAAAGTAAATGTTTTGACCCTATCTACAAAAACCCCAGTGCATCTCAGATGGGTCCCTTCTCATTGACCTTCACTCACAACTCAAAACTCACTCAAGAATATACGCTCTATACGCACTCATCATTTGGATTGACACAGACATTGCATCCAGAAGCGCTGTGTTTATCTTGAGGAATATTAACTGGGGTTTGTCCCCAGTTCACACATATTGTGGCATCGTCCAGAGAAAGATGCTAGAACCAGTGTCTAGATCCTTTGGAAATCAGTGAAGGGAACATGGGACTTGTGTGTGTGTGTGTGTGTGTGTGTGTGTGTGTGTGTGTGTGTGTGTGTGTGTGTGTGTGTGTGTGAGATGAATAAGGAAGACAAAGGATGAGCTCTCTGTTTCTCTATGGGGAGTTGTGTGGTTATTTCACATGCAGCTCTAACAAGCACCATGCACTTGGGTGCACACACACACACACACACACAGACACAACCTCTTGACTAGACTGTTAGATTGCTGTTTGACTGCCTAAATACAATATAGTTTATTTCGCTGTCTGTGAAGCATGTATAATGGGATCCAGACATTGGATTTGTGTGTGTGTGTGTGTTTTGTGTGTGTTCACACATTACACTGTTGTGAAAAAGTGTACATTTGCATCTCATCCGCACACATGGTATGCAGGGGGTATTGTTAGGAAATGTCTCTGTTGCCTCATTGTGGCTGTGATATGAAGACGTGGATTAGGACACAGGCCCCTGCTACTGGGATCCCACAAGCAGTGTAATCCACTGTCTGTAGAGATTGTTTGTGTGTGTGTGCGCGTCTGTGTCTTTGTGTATGCATTTGGGAGGTGGTGTATGTTCTTGTGTTTTTGCATTGTGTTGGATTTCTGTGATTTGTGAGTATGTGTGTGCATGTGTCACATGAGATGAGAGGCTGTGAGTTTGTAGATTCTGCCAGTGATTTTGGGCACAACTAGGGAGCCCGGCTTTATCTTTTGCAAGCTCAGTTACTCATTTTATTTTTATTTATACCAGAGCTGCCAACAAATGACGATGTGTGAAAAGTGTGATAAAGTTTTATGAGCTCAGTAGCACAGCTAGCTCAGCAGTATATCAATTCCCATTTGATGAGTAAACAGAAATAAGCTCTTTATGAAACAGCTAGCTTGGCGCTAATATAACATTCAAATAAATCCCATAGATGTGCTAACAGACACTGGCATCCCCAGGTTGATCATTTAGTGAAAAAGTAGAGTTTACTCAGACTGCACTGGGAGCTGGGACATTTGGAGAATATTATCAGTTCCCAGGAAGTGGATTAAAGTTGTAGAAAAAAAATGACTTCTTGGTCTTATGTAACGAACACATAAAACCAAAAGTTTCTAAACACTTCCCTTCTAAACTGAGCCTACACATTCTTTACAGGTTTAATGTCATTGGTCTGGCCTGTCCATCGATTGGGTCAGAGGTAACCAATCAGAAGCAGTCTATGGTGTTAGCCTCGCCCAGAGTTCCTATTTTGTTCTTGTTGGTCCCTCTCTGCAGCAGGAACTGAGAAACTCCTGCTGCTTCTGCGGTGTGGTACTGAAACAAAAAAGGTTCCACTTGTTTTGTTGTAGGGAAGCAGAATAATACACACTACACAAATGTAGTGATTCAGTCCTCACCAGATGGCTTCAGGCAAAAAACAGTTCTGGTTTTCAGGAACAGAAATCCTGAGACCGGAACCAGAACAACACATTAAATTAGGAGTTTAATGTGCTCAAAACTGATGGTTGCTGCCAAAACCAGAGTTCCAATTTTCAGGTACCAAAATCAGAGTGTGTTTGTTCAGTGAGGAAAACTGCTCCAAGACCAGCGAGGGACCACAGCAGCATCAGAACATGGCGGACTGTTCCAGAATGTGTGTGACATGCTCTGATGTGAGCTGGCATCTCTTCTGAAGGGCTTGATGAATAATGATGAACACCTGCTGTGTGTGTGTATGTGTGTGTGTGCGTGTGTGTGCATGTGCATGTGTGTGTGCGCGCCTTGTGTGCTTGTGTGTATATTGTTGGATTGGATTGTTATGTCGGTTTGTGTGTGTGTGTGTGTGTGTGTGTGTGTGTGTGTGAGAGAGAGAGTTTGTTTGTGTACTGTCCCCCGTGAGTTCTGTCAGCAGACGGCTGTCAGCCTTTTCTTATCTTTTGTTGTGCTCAGCTCATCCAACATTATGGCAGATTCACAAAGAAGTATGTGCGTACACACACACACCACACACACACGCACACAGACACACATTCTCTCTCTCTCTCTCTCTTTGTGTGTGTGTATGATGGTGTGGGCTTTATCAAAGTGTGGGCAGTTGTGATGCTGCTTAAATGGGACTAAGATGAGAATTTATTGTGTAGCTAGGTGGTTTTGCAGTGATACCTGTTGGTTTGTGTGTGTGTGTGTGTGTGTGGGTTAGGGGGGTGAGAGTCACTGAAGGCTTTAAATAGATTGCATTAATTATGTTGAAATGAGATGAGTCACAAACACATACACACACACACATACCCTGAGAAGGCATACAATTAAACTAAAGCCCCTCTTCCTCTCTCTTTCTCATAGTCTTTATCTCTCTCTCTCACACACACACACAGACACACAGACACACACACACACACTCACACACTCTGATGTCTTTTTGTGTGATCTGTGTGTTGTTTGCAGTCACCAGACGCAGTCCACCTGTTGGGACCACCCCAAGATGACAGAGCTTTATCACTCACTTGGTAAACACACACACACACACACACACACACACACACACACACACACACACACATAAACACATGCAGAAGATAAGCCACACACTCACACAGAGAATACACATAAACACGCACACACACTATGATGTATGCTGATATGGTTCGAAAGCCACATTATGATATATGCTGATATGGTTCTAAAGCACTTAGAAAGAAGTGTGCAAACATCACACACACACCCACACACACGCATGCATTCACGCAGTACTCACACATCCACAGGTTCACTTTGAATTTAATGTCTCAGATTTTGTGTGTGTGTCCATGTGTCTGCAGCGGACCTGAATACTGTCAGATTCTCTGCCTACCGAACTGCCATGAAGATCCGACGGCTGCAGAAAGCTCTTTGTCGTAAGTTCTCTCTGTGTGTTTGTGTGTGTGTGTGTGTGTGTGTGTGTGTGTGTGTGTGTGTGTGAGCGTGATTTATGTAAGTGACTGTGGGGGTGTGTGTGATGTGTCACTAAAGGTCATTTGCCATGACGGGTCTGCACTATCACCTGTATCCTCTAAATCCCCGCTGACGCACACACACAGACACGGACACACACACACACACACACACACACACACACAAACATGCGTATTTAGCTGTGCGTGTGATATAGGTGTCCCTCAGGATCACTCTAATTGCTGTAGATAATTAAGCAGGTGTTGGGCTCATTTAACACACACTAGTGGATTGTGTATGTGTGTGAGAGAGAGAGAGAAAGAAGCAACGAGTAGATTTTTGTAAGGTAGGACATCTTTTATTTGCCAGAAAACTAGAAGTTTTATCAGAGGATATAAACTGATAGAAAAATAGTCACTAAATAAGGAAGAACTTAGAGAGAGAGAGAATGTTTCTAAAACCTCATTTGAGAACCAGTTCAATCCAGTTTAGTCCATTTCACCCACTGAAGACCACACCACTCCCCCCACCACACATAGACATGCGCACACACACACACACAGACATGGCTGAAACACATTCTCAATTTGCCTAATAAATTCTTTTCTAGAATCAGACACATTTGAAGGATCAGATGCTGTAGTTATGTTATGTGTGTGTGTGTGTGTGTGTGTGTGTGTGTGTGTGTGTGTGTGTGTGTGTAATTTAATGTGAGATGTGTGGGCTTGACAGGATCACTTGTGAACAATGTAAATGTGTTCATCACAGTGTGTGGATTCACTTCATTTGTGTTTGTGTGTGTGTGTGTTTGTGTGTATAATGCCTTCTGGCAGTTAGGGTTTAGCATATTCTCATTAGATGGAACCTCTCGTCAGACTAATTAGCGTGGAGAATCAAAGCTAACAGGAGGAGAGGCCTGCTGTCAATTACACCCCCCCCCCCCCCCCATGTGTTTGTTTGTTTTTTATCACTGCTTAATGTATATGTGTGTGTGTGTGTGTGTGCGTGCACTGCGACCTGCGTTTGTCTATTTACATTTTTGCCTGTAATATGTATCTTGTTAGCTTGTCGCTATTGGTATTGGTGTGTGTGTGTGTATACTAGTGCATTAGTGTGTATGAAAAGGGTTTTTGTTGTGTGAATGAGCTTTGAGGTGATGGAGTTGAAAAGGGCATTTAATATTCTCTCTCTCTCTCTGTCTCTGTCTGTCTCATTTACACTTTTTTTTTCACACTCTCTCACTCCATCTCTCTCATTCCATCACCACTTCTTTTCCTCTTTCTTCCATCTCTCCTTTTGTTCCCTCTATCTCCCTTGCCTTTCTCTCTTGCTCTCTTCTCATCTGTCTATCTGTCCATCTATTCTCCTCTTCTCCATTTTTTCCTTTGCTTCACTCCTTACCTCCCTCTCTCCATCACACACACACACCCCTCTTTCTCTCTTTCGCTCTCTCTCTCTCTTAGTGGATCTGTTGGATCTGTCGGTGGCTCAGATGGCATTCCAGCAGCAGAGGGGTGTGTGTGGTCCAAGTGTGTTATCGGTCCCTGAGGTCATCAACACACTTACCTGCATCTATGACGGCCTGGAGCAGGAGCACAAGGACCTGGTCAACGTGCCGCTGTGTGTGGACATGTGTCTCAACTGGCTCCTCAATGTCTATGACACGTATGTACACACACACACACAAAGACCTGGTCAAAATGCCCCTATTTGTGGACATGTGTCTCAAATGGCTCCTTAATGTCTACAACACGTACGTGCACACACACACACACACACACACACACACACAGACCTGGTCAACGTGCTGCTGTGTGCGGACATGTGGACATCTGGCTCCTCAAAGTCTACAACACATACGTACACACACACACAGACCTGGTCAACATGCCACTGTTTATAGACATGTGCCGCAACTGGCTCCTCAACATCTATGACACATTTGTACACATATACATATGTACATACGTATACACAAACACACACACACACACACACACACACACACACCATGCATCATTCTCATAATGGTGTTATACTTTCCATTGTATCTTTTCTTCTGTGTCTCTTTCCTTATAATCACAAGCATTTATCATTTTTGACACCTTTGACAAGAATTAATTGTGTGTGTGTGTGTGTGTGTGTGCGTGCGTGCGTGTGTGTGTGTGTCTGCGCGCACAGGGGTCGAACGGGAAAGATCAGAGCTCTCTCCATGAGGATTGGCCTACTGTGCCTCTCCAAAGGACACCTTGAAGACAAATACAAATGTAAGCACTCCCAAACACACACACACACACACACACACACAACAGACAGTGTGTTTCTTGTGTCTTCTGTGTGGGTTGCTGTTTTAGCTGTGCTGTGTGGGTTGTCCGGTGTCTAATTTGTCTAGTTGATTTCTTATAAAAAAGGCAGCAGAAACATATAGCTATTGCCAACAGAACTTCAGTGGTTACCAAGCAACCAGCAGCTCACTCAGCCTCAGCTCGCTCTCTGATTGGCTGCCCGAGTATTCCATTGTTGGCTTGGCTTCTGCGTGACTTCATTGCCAGGTGTTTATAACTGAGGCAGTAAACCTGTGTAGAACCAGTTGGCTGGAAAAGTCAAACACATAAAGGAGGGAGACACACAGACACACACACACACACGCCCAAACACACTTTGTCTAGATCCAGTTCAGGGTGGAATGAGTCAAATCTAATTTTAGAGGCCTTTTTTTCTGTTGCATGATTTATTTATTGGTCCCTTCATGTTTTTGTCTTTTCAATCTCTCTCTCTCTCTCTCTCTCTCTCTCTCTCTCTCTCTCACACTCACTCACTCACTCACTCACTCTAATTCTGGTGCCACTGCAGTAAGTTTCTGTGTGACTTTGAAAACTGACTGAGAGTCAATTTGTTGCTGTGGTATTTCCTATTAGTCATGAAGAAGAAGGTGTGTGTGTCGGGGGGGACGTACTGACAAACTGAGCATTACTGAACAGATCAATGACTGAAAAACACTTCAGTCTGTTACTCTCCCTCACACACACACACATTAACTCACACTCACACACAACTCACTCGGACACACAAATAATACACACACCACATATGCCACACACAGTGACAGCTGAGCTACTGCACAGAATTCTGTCTAATGCTTATTTGTATTATTTACTTCTTTCTGTTTGTCTCTCTGCCGTGTGTGTGTGTGTGTGTGTGTGTGTGTTCAGTCCTATTCAGCCAGGTGTGTTCATCGGGTGGAGTGTGTGACCAGAGGCAGCTGGGTGTTCTGCTGCATGAGGCCATCCAAGTGCCCCGACAGCTGGGGGAGGTGGCTGCCTTTGGAGGCAGTAACATTGAGCCCAGCGTCAGGAGCTGTTTCCAACATGTACGACACACACACACACACACATACATAAATACACCGTGGAGGTGGCCAAAACGCACATATATAACAACAGATATAGAAAGACGAGAGGGGGTGAGAGACTACACACACACACACATACATAAACAGACCTCAAGCACACACAAAACCACACACATGTAATAAACGCACACACACACACACTCTTACTTGTCACCTCAAGCTGCCTCTCCTATTCATCAAGCTTACAGGCTTATACTCAGTTCAATTCAAGGTTATTCTTTTATGTAACCCTATTGAAAAATATTGTTGAGGCATTATCTAGTCTCACACACACACACACACACACACACACACACACTCTCTCTCTCTCCCACACCACAAATAAATCCTAACCTGGATCATTGAAGAGCTTGCGTTCCCTGAAATACACTCACACACATTTTCACATACAAACACTCATGCTATCAGACACATCGGATGGCTCCACACACACACACACACACACACAGCTCAGTCGAAAGCACCCAACACCCTAAAACTCCCACACATCCAACACACAATACACACAGATGGTTCACCAGTGGTTATGACATAGCCTGGAACATCAATTCCACAGAAACACACACACTCACTCGCATTTAGGCGCATGTGAACACACACACATAGAGATGCAAGCAAACCACTAATGCCCCCACACCACAGTTTACATTAATCCTTTCTCTCACTCACATACACACACACACATGCACACGCACACACACAGGCACAGGCACAAACACACACACCTACATCACAGTGCTTATCTTGCATTAATCCTCCCTTACATATAATCTCTCACACACACACATACACACACACACAATTGCAAACACACCCATGTAACAGTGTTCATCTTTCATTAATTATTCCTTTGTTAATTTCAGTCCCTCTGCATGACCCGTGTCTCTTTGCATTGGCTGTTATTCTCTCTCAGGTGACCAATAAGGTGGCGCTGGAACCCAGACAGTTTGTTGATTGGATGAGGCTGGAGCCGCAGTCTATGGTGTGGCTGCCCGTACTTCACCGCGTCGCTGCTGCTGAAACAGCCAAACACCAGGCCAAGTGCAACATCTGTAAAGAATGCCCCATCATCGGCTTCAGGTAAAACACACACACACACACACACACACACACACACACACACACACACACACACACACAGCCAAATACGCTCAAACATATACAGCCAAACACCAGCTAGGCAAACAGCCAGTGGCAGCAGCTGGATTCTACAGTCTCCTCAACAATAACCTCACACTGCCGACAAACACAGACACACACACAGACACTGCTCTGATCTAATTGTGTGTGTGTGTGTGTGTGTGTGGTCAGTCAATGGGAAGTCTCTCAGCCTCTCTGCAGCAGTCAGAAGCATATGACTGCCTGACATTTATTAAATGCCCAGCCTCTGGAGAGTTCATCTAACCTTTCAGTCCCGACCTCCCTGTCCAAACACACACACACACAATCTCTCTCACTCACACAGTGAGATAGCCATCACACACACACACACACACACACAGTCAGATCAACAGAT
>PYXC01002019.1:3605000-3642500 GCA_015244755.2 Tenualosa ilisha
CCTCCCCCCAAGCACAAGACATACTGAGATGATTTTATGTGTGGGTGTGTGTGAGTGTGAGATGATTTTTTGTGTGGATGTGTGTGAGTGTGAGTGTGTTTGTATGTGTGGAGGTCAGGATGTTTTTGTCCCTCGGAATCTCATTACTTTGCTGAGGCCAGAGTTTTCAGAAGGGAAAAAGCAGCACTCACCACCAACACCCCTCTCTCTATCTCTCCATCTCTCTCTCCATCGCTTGATTCCTCCCTCATTCTCACTTTTTCTCTCTTTCTATGTATCACCCTTTCTCTCTTTCCCCTGTTGTCTTGCTATTATTTTGTCTCTCTGTTTGGTTTACACACAGCTGGGACATCACAAAATAAACTCCCTGTCTTGTTTTTTTTGCTGGTGTTCTGTCAAGAGAGAGTGAAATTGTGTTTGTGTGTGTGTGTGTGTGTGTTTGTGCGTGTGTGTGTGAGATCACGTGTTTAAATCTGACCCTTTTATCCTTGTATCCTTGTCTTGTTTTTCTGTTTTTCTTGTCAAGAGGGATAGAGTGTTTTGTGTTTGTGTGTGTATGTCTGGTCCTGGTCTTGTTTTTCCTGTGTTTTGTCAAGTGTGTGTGTGTGTGGGTGCGTGTATGTTTGTGGCCTAGGTTATTAAGTCCATCCATAGAAACTAGAGAGCCACAAGTGAAAAGCAAGTACTGCAGACATAGGTTGTCTGACTCCCGCTCTCTCTCTCCTTCACACACACACACGTACACACACACACACGCACACACACACACACAGAATAGAGCAGAGACTGACACAGAAGCCTCAAGCTGTTATCCACCCAACTAGTGCTGGGATCTGTTGCCTTATTTACTCTGAGTGTGATAACGGGGAAGGAGAGAAATGAGGGAGCAGAAAAACAATAGAAACAGAGACAGAGAGAGGGAGAGAAAGAGAGAAGATGGAGGATTGAAAAGAAGATTGGAGTAGAGAGTGTTGTTGAACGAAAGGAATTGAGAGGGAGAGAAGGAACATTTAGATTGAGAGATGGAGGAAAAACAAAAAGTTTAGGATGGGTACAGAGAGAGAGAGAGAGAGAAAGAGAGATCAACAGAAACTCTCAGAGTAGGAAAGAGGGAAATAGAGAAAGAAAAACAGAAATGGAGAGTTTGGGGAATGGATCAGCTTGTCATGAAGTCATGAATGACATAGGAAAGGAAAGGAGTCTATAGTTAAGTGTGTGTGTGCGTGTGTGCATGTGTGTGTTCACATTCAGACATGTGTTCTTCACATTTGCTGTGTCTGACTGGGCAATCAGACAAAAGTTGCAAATGCGTTTGTATGTGTGTCCCTGCTCCTGATCACTCTCTACCTGATGGACTGTTCCCCTGCAAATCAGTGGGTTACTGCGTGTGACAGAGTGACTGTATGTCTTTTTGTATGTATCTTGTGTGTCTGTATGTGTGTTTGACCTTTGACCCTTGACCCTTTGACCTTTGAACTCTTGCAGTCCCGTCACCCTCCTCAGCATGTGTCCAGAGCAGTATGAGTGAGTATCACCCCTGGAGCCTTCAGCATGACCGGACACATCTCTACCCCTGACCCACCACCCATGACCACTGCACAATGCCCCCTCTGTCCACCATCAGAACCCCTGCAACCCCTTGCACGTTATCACGCATGACCACCCACCCCCCCCACAAAACCCCCACTCTCCCACCTCCAGGCATGATGCACCTTTCCCCTTTGTTCTTATGTATCCCTCTTTTTTCTCTCTCTTGTCTTCTTTTCTCTATCCTGTCTTCTTTTTAACCTCCTCTTAGCTTCCTAGCTGCATCCATCCTGTGGAGTAACGCATACACACACACACGCGCCTTTCCAGTAGATCAGATCAGGAGGAGACCATCTGTGTATGGGTTTCCATGCGTGTGTGTGTGTGTGTGTGTGTTTTAAATTCAGTCTGTCTGTTCTTATCCCCATCAGGTTGTCCCAGTCTCCAGAGCTGTCTCACGATGACACACACTCAAGGATTGAGCAGTTCGCCAACAGGTAAACACTCTGTCTCACACACACACACACACACACACAGCATCACAGCCACACAGTCTCATAATTTGTTTGCCCATGGCTTTAATAATGTTTGTTTGTGTGTGTGTGTCTCAGGTTGGCTCAGATGGAACGATCAAACGGTTCACTGCCCACTGACAGCAGTTCTGCCACTGGAAGCATGTGAGTAGGCACACTTTTACCAGTTGGTGGACAGGGCTGCATACTATAAATTGACATCTTGTGATAGTGTTATAACAAATGTGTTGTTATAGTGTTATAACAAATATATTGTTAGCGTAATTTATAAAATTTCTAATTTAACTCTTTAGTTTTGAAGTTAAGCCCATGAACAACTCAGTTTAAAACATTTCCTCCCATGCACTGTGTTCAAATGAACTGTGTGCTAGCCTGTTTGTGTGTTAGCCTGTTTGCGCACGCACGTGTGTGTGTGTGTGTGTGTGTGTGTGTGTGTGGTGTGTGTGTGTGTGTGTGTGTGTGTGTGAATCGTTGGTGATGGTGTCAGAGGACACACAGAGAGATATTGGGGAGGCTAGTTTCAGATAGGGAGCCCACAGTTATGTGTGGTCACCAATGCTATCAAGATCTTACAGATTATCTCTGGATCTCTGCAGAACACACATACACACACACACAAACACACACACACACAAAATCTTTACCTCTCTTACACACAGAAACTCATACACACAATTTTTCTGTATCTACAAACAGCGCTCCTTAGTTCTCTTTTTCTCTCACACACACACGCACACACACACAGGAACATTCTTTTTCCATATATATAGACTCACATGTATCTCTGTCCACACACACACACACATAGTGAGAGGGGAGCCAGTGATGCATACTGTGTTGAGATCCTGACTGGGCTATTTCTGTTCAACACCACAATTACATCTAAGCAGAGAGAGGGGGCGGGTAAAGAGAGGGAGGGAGAGAGAGAGAGAGGGAGAAAGGAAGAGAAGTACAGGGAGACATGTGAAAGTGAGAGCGAGGGAAAGGAAAAAAAACATGGAAGGGAGAAAACCCAGATATTGACAAAAAAAGCAAGAGGTGTATGTGTGTGTGTGTGTGTGTGTGTGTGTGTGTGTGTGTGTGTGTGTGTGTGTGTAAGAAAAAGAGACAGAGAGAGAGAGAGATGGTGCGATGAACAAATGTCAGTGGTGATAAATAGGAGAGTGGTGAGAGAAAGAAAGAAAGAAAAAATGGAATGGTGAAAGAAAGAGGGTGGCAGTAGCTGAGGTTAATGGATAGGGGGTGAGGAATGGAGAGAATATGGGAGATGAAAAGATAGAGAAGAGTAAAGGAGAAAAGAGAGATAACAGGCAAAAGAGAAGAAGAGATACACGGTATATGTACTTTCTGCGTGTGTGTGTGTGTGCGTAGGAGGCTTTAAGATGATATTTTAATATGGCATAGATTTAGAAACTGAAAATGCCACATTTAACCCTCAGGAATATGCACAGATTCCCACACCTACACAGACATGTACACATGCTCACACACACACTTTTCTTTATCATCCACACACACATTTGCACTTGTTAGAATACTGAGAGGGTCAGTTGGGGAGAATTGAGTGTGTGTGTATGTGTGTGTCTGTGTCTGTGTGGTGCAGTTTTGGCTTCATGGCCAAACAGTGTGACCAGTAAGAGTGGGAGACCACTCACACACACTCAGACACACACACACTTGTACATACACATTGTCTGTTGTTCAACTCTTTCCCACTCCAATCAGAGCTATATGTGAGCAGGCAGCACTATAGACATCTAAAGGCAGTCAGGCTCTCACAGACTGAAATGTGAGAGAGCGGTGTGTGTGTAGTAGCACACACAAACACAATTTAACCACAATTAAATCCCTACATCAAACTATTAATATTCACATGAGTCAAAAATCAACAATTTCATGCACTGTGCAATAACATGTTTATGGTGTGTGTGTGCATGTGAGAATGTTTGTGTGTGTCCTAGAGTTAATATCCTTCAGTAAAGGGATTCTGGGGTTTCTAAACAAGTGTAAATCCTGTTTAATCCACTCAAAGCAACACCCACATCAAATTAACTGTGTATGCGTGTGTGAGAGTAAGAGTGAGCGTGTGTGATCCCATGCCTACATCTAATAGTACGGATGTTGTGTGTCATGCCTCTTTAAACAAACAAACACACACACACACACACACACACAGAGGATGGGGAAACTCAGGTGATAAATATGTGAATGATAAATATCAGATACCTTGAAAGTAAACACATCTGACAAGCTAGACATTTATCAGCTGCCTCGGTGTATGGTGGGAGAGTCTGTGTGTGTGTGTGTGTGTGTGTGTGTGTGTGTGTGTGTGTGTGTGTGTGTGTGTGTGTGTGTGTGTGCTATTTCTGTATGGTGTTGAGTGTGTGTTGTGTTGGAAAGGTGTGTGTGTGTGTGTGTGTGTGTGTGTGCATCTAGATTAAAGTTGGCAGCTGCAACTGGGAGCTGGCGGCTTCTATCTGATCTAAATTCTGATCCAAAAGGATGCGGAAACACCTGGAGAAATCTTTTTTTCCTCCCTCTCTCCTCCCTCTCTCTCTCCTGCCTCTGTCTCTCTTCTTCTCTCTCTTTTTCTATGTCTCCCCATCTCTCTCTCTCTACCGCCTTCACTCAGTATCTTTGAACTCCTCTCCTCCTCCTCCTGCTCCTCCTCCTCCTCCTCCTCTCTCTCTCTCTCTCTCTCTCTCTTTCTCTTTTTTTTTCTCACTCTCTCTCCCCCTCCTCTGTCTCTTCATCTTTAGATCAGTGTAATGTATTGTCTCTGTAAATCACTCCATATTTTTTGCCAAAAATAAAACATTTTGAGACACTGAGTTGAAGAGTTAAATGTAGCATGCTCCTAACACACACACACATGCTTGTAAATGTTAAAAGAACAGGCCTGTGTGTATGCAGTTTAGAGTGTCTGTGTGTCTGTCTGTCTGTCTGTCTGTCTGTTTGTGTGTGTGTGTGTGTGTGTGTGTGTGTGTGTGTGTGTGTCCAAGCAGGATAGGCAATATTTCCTGGCTCTGTAAAGTTGGTAATCCTCCCATGAGGCTGCCAAACCTTTTTGATGAAAAATCTTTTTCCTTCCCACTCTCCTTCTCCTGTCCCTTACTACCCCCCTCTCTCTCTCTCTCTCTCCCTCTCCCTCTCTCCATTTTCTTCTTCCTCTCCTTGAGAAAGAGTTTCCTTTGGTGTATTATGATGTAGCTTTGTAAGAGTATAGGACAGCTTTTTATAAACAAACATCTCTCTCTCACTCTCTCTCTAGGGATGAAGAACATGCTCTGATTCTGCAGTACTGTCAGACTTTGGGAGGGGAGGGGCTATCCTGCAGCCAGCCATGCAGTCCCGCCCAATCTACGATTAGTCCCGCCTCCACATTGCAGAGCCCCGCCCAGATCCTGCAGGCGGTGGAGAAGGCTGAGCGAGGCGAGCTCCAGAGGGTCATCTCACGCCTGGAGGAGGAGCAGCGGTACAGCTGACCACACCCCAGTACCACCCCTAGCCCTTAATCAAACCTTTACCCCTACACACACACACACAAACAAATTTTATAAGGGAACCCAAAATTGATTAGCCCATTGAATGCTTAAACAATCTTCTCCTTGGCTAGAGCTTGCCTAAAAGTTTGCCTATGGATAAATGACCAGACATAGACAAAAAAAAAACAAAGCTTTCTAAATCCCTTGGTCAGTTGAACGTTGGGTGAGTTTTATTAGAGCAGGAAGCCTAACCCTTGAGAAGATGCCTCCATATTGGCATCTAAATCCACACCCTCATTCAGTGCCTCTCTCATCTCTCACATGCATCTCCAGACACTTTTTATTGTCCAGTCAAATAAAGGTTAACAAAATCCAACTGTTTAGGGTTTATAAAACACAACTTTATTAATCCCAGTTCTTCTTGAAAGGGCAAGGAAACAGTAATATTCTTGTGGTGTTTGCCAAGAGATTAAATGATGTGTTTTTATGGCAAATTCTTGTTAAAACTAAAGGCTATTTTCATTAGATTCTTTGGCCCAGTTAGCGCTGGCAGAGCAAGCACAGTGATGCTAAAGCCAGAGGGTGGGGGATAGAGGCTCTGGGACTGTCTGAGGAGTTGGCTTAAGGAGTGATGGCTCTTGGTCAACTTCACAGCAGTTACTTTAGATGAATCTACCAGGGAATAATTAATCTCATTCTTCTCACGCCTCCTTTTTGCTCTCTCTCTCTCTCTCTCTCTCACTCTCATCCTTCCGTCCGCTTCTCCCTCTTACCTCTCTTGTCCTGTTTCTCTGTCTGCCCTTCTTCTATCTTTGTTCCTTCTTTCTTTTCTCATCCTTCTTCCCACTTTTACTTTCTCTCTATATATATCTTCTTCTACCCCTCTCTTCCTTCCATGTTCTGTTTCTTTTCTTTCTACCATCTGCCGTCTTTCCCCATCCTCTCTTCTTCACCTCTTCTCTCTTTCTATCTTCATCTTTCTCTTTCTACATTTTTCTCCTCTCTTTCTCCCTTCCCTCTCTCTCTCTTCTACACCCTACACTTTCCGTCTCTCTATTCTCTCTCTTTCGGCTCCAGAGCTCTCCAGCGAGAGTACGAGGATCTCCAGTTAGAACATCAGCAGGGCCTGTCTGGTTCTGCCTGGTCCACTGAGAGTCCAGAGGGATCTGGGACCGGTGGCGGTGGCAGTGGTGAGTCGGACCTGCTGGCCGAGGCGCGGTTGCTACGGCAACACAAGGGTCGTCTGGAGGCACGTATGACCATCCTGGAGGAGCACAACAAACAGCTGGAGTCCCAGCTTCACCGGCTCAGACAGCTGCTGCACCAGGTACTGCACACACACACACACACACACACACACACACACACATACACACACACACACAGGTCATACACTTATATCTTATATCTGCGCTGCACTGCATACTTCATTCAAAGTCATACTGTCACTTATTACACACTCACACATACACACACACACACACTCACATACCACAGCAACAAGCACTAGAATTTACTCTTGCAGTAGGCCTATCTGAAATTCACTGGAATCAAACTGAACGTCCGGGAGTGAAAATGGTTATTGATGTGAGCAGCCAGCCGGCAAGTCTCTATAAATATCGACTGTTTAAGTGTGGCATCCACCCAGTCCAGTGCCTGCAGCAACCTTAAAGGTGCAGTCTGCAGTCCTGATAAAGGCTTGATAACATTTAAATAGGGCACTCTTAAAAGTGATAGTTTGGAGTGCTTCCAACCATAGCCCTGTTCAACCTTCACAGAGTGCTGTCGGTAGGAAGAAGAACGAGAGAGTTCGGTTTCAGTACTGACCAGATAGTGAACTGGCGCTAACGCTAACAGACTGGGGCACAGGAAACTGTAACTGAGAGTGAGTTTATGGCCCCATTTAGTTAGGGTTAGCTAACGGCTCACTGTTCAATCTGTGTTGTTCCACATTCATTTAAGGTTAGCTAACGGCTCACTGTTCAATCAGTTTTGTACCACATTCAGTTAGGGTTAGCTAACGGCTCACTGTTCAATCTGTGTTGTTCCACATTCAGTTAGGGTTAGCTAACGGTTCACTGTTCAATCTGTGTTGTACCACATTCAGTTAGGGTTAGCTAACGGCTCACTGTTCAATCAGTTTTGTACCACATTCAGTTAGGGTTAGCTAACGGTTCACTGTTCAATCTGTGTTGTACCACATTCAGTTAGGGTTAGCTAACGGTTCACTGTTCAATCTGTGTTGTACCACATTCAGTTAGGGTTAGCTAACGGTTCACTGTTCAATCTGTGTTGTACCACATTCAGTTAGGGTTAGCTAACGGCTCACTGTTCAATCTGTTTTGTACCACATTCAGTTAGGGTTAGCTAACGGCTCACTGTTCAATCTGTGTTGTACCACATTCAATTAGGGTTAGCTAACGGTTCACTGTTCAATCTGTGTTGTACCACATTCAATTAGGGTTAGCTAACGGTTCACTGTTCAATCTGTGTTGTACCACATTCACTTAGGGTTAGCTAACGGTTCACTGTTCAATCTGTGTTGTACCACATTCAGTTAGGGTTAGCTAACGGCTCACTGTTCAATCTGTGTTGTACCACATTCAGTTAGAGTTGGCTAATGGTTCACTGTTCAGTCTGTGTTGTACCACATTCAGTTAGAGTTGGCTAACAGTTCACTTTTCCGTCTGTTGTACCACATTCTCTTGTTCTTCCTACTGACAGCACTCAAAAGTTTATTGATGTTTCAGAATTTCAACCTTAAAGGTGTGGTCCTCAATTCCATGAATGACCTATCTTAAAGGTGCCGTGCTTGATCCTGGTGACAGGGTGTTGATTTTTAAATTAGCACTCTTAAAGGGGTGATGCTTAAACCCAATCAAAGATTGTTGATATTAAATTGGAAAGTCTGAAAGGTGCAGCTGTCAACCCTAGTGAAAGTTTGCTGATATTTGAGTGAGCAACTGCTAAATTTGTACACCTTGACATTGTTCAAAGTTTGTTGAGATTCAAATGTGCAGTGTTAAAGGTGAATCTTCAAATATTGATAGATATTGGCTGAAGTTGTTGACCTGTGCAAGGGTAGTCTTGTAGTTGTAGCCTAGTTGAAGCACTGACCATGATAAGGTGTTGTTGGTATTTAATATTTAGCTTAACGGGCTAGGATTTTATTCTGAGGTGGAAGGATTGGCCTCATCCAGGTCTAGTTTGAGAAGAGGTGGGTGCAGCGCTTGTGCATGCATTATTAATGGATAGATCTGGCTCTGGCTTGACAGCTTGGAATATAGAGGTCGTATTTTCTGGCATAAGAGTCTCTCTCACACACACACAGACACACAAACACACACACACACGTTAAAAGATAGAGGTCATGTTCTTTGGCATAAGAGTCTCACATATACACACACATACACAAACATTAGAATATCGAGGTCTTGTTTTGTAGAAAAGTTCTATCTCATACACACACACACACACACATACACATAGAATATAGGAGACATGTTCTCTGGCAGGAGCAAGTTGAGCTGTGAGAGATGCATTGAAACACACACACAAACACACCCAGAAAGGAATATAGACACAAAGAGAGACAAAGATACACACACATATACATATTTACAAAGATACACACACACACATTTACATATTTACATTTATACAGATGTGCTGTTCTGTGTTAGATTTATGATCAAACAGCAAACATTGTAACCAGGTGTTTAATCCCCCTACCCTGTGTGTTTAAGCGTTTGTGTGTGCATGTGTGTTATGTTAGAGACAGAATTATTGTGGGCAGTACGGATGTTTAAATGGTGCTTAATGTTGCTGTGATGTTTGTACTCATGAGATTTCAGTCCCATTACAAAGGGACACTTTATGTTTCTGTGTGTGTGTGCGTGCATGTGTGAAAGCACTATGAGGTGTGCGATTTTTTTCCCTTTCCAATTAGAGTTTGTGTGTGTGAGAGAGAGAGAGACTTTGTCTGTATTTATGTAGCACCTGTCATTCTGACTGTCTGGTCTGTTCGTGCAGACTTTCACTCAGAATTTAGTTTGAAGCTGAAACAAGAAAAATGTGTCAGTGGAAATGATTTTCCAGACGTTGATAATGAGTCTCTCCCACACACTCTCTTACACACTTCTATACCCTCCCCCTTCTCTCTCTCTCTCTCTCTCTCTCTCTCTCTCTTTCCCCCTCCCCTCCTCTCTTTTCTATTTCTCACACTTTCTCCAATCCTCCTTCTCACCACCTCACCCTTTGTCCCTTCTCTCTCCCTCCTCTCTCCCTTTTTCCTTTCTTTCTTTTATTACCTTCTCTCCCTTCTTTCTCTCTTTCTGTCTTTCAAACCTTCTCTTCCTTCTTCCTTTCCATTTTTCCTTCTCTCACCTTCTCTCTACTTTATTTTTACTCTTCTCTGTCCCTTCTTTCTTTCATCTTCTCTCTCCCCTCTCTACCTTTTTCTTTCTCTTCTGCCTTTTCCCATTTCTCCCACCCATCATATTTTGTCTCTTTATTCCATCTGTCTCTTCTTCCATCTGTCCCTCCTTTCCCCTCTCTCTTTCTCTCCCTCTCTTTCTCTCCCTCCCCCCCCCCTCCCTCCCTCCCTCTCAGCCTGACTCCAGGGTTAATGGGGTCTCCCCCTCTGGATCTCTCCCGCAGGACCTGGGGTCACTACCTGAACACACAGGTGAGGAAACACGCACACACACGCACGCACACACACACACAGACTTACACGCACACGCGCACACACACACACACACACGCACAGACACACACACAATGTTATCTTCATTTCCCTGGCACAAATAAATTAAAATGTAGTTCTGTCAAGCTAGAAATGATGAGTTAAACTGTGTGTGTGTGTGTGGTGGTGTGTGGTGTGTGTGTGTGTGTGTGTGCAGATTCTAACTCGGACCTGGCAGATGTACTGGAGCAGATAAATAGCAACTTTCCTGCGTGTGGTACGTATCTATCCCTCATGACAACTACCTCTCCTTCAGTCTCTCTTTATCCCTCCATCCATCTCTTTCTCTCTCTATCTGTCTCTCTCTATCTGTCTCAGCCTGCAGCAGGTATCTACCACTCAGTCCATTTCTTACAACCACTATCTCACTATCTGTCCATCTATCAAATCTCTCCCTCTGTCTCACTCTATTTGTCTAACAATCTCTCCCTCTTTCTTACTCTATCTGTTTTAACATTATGCTTGGGGTCTTGCTCTGTCTCTCTCTTAACTGCAACCCCCCCCCCCCCCCCCCCCACACACACACACACACACACACACATACACATTCTGTCATATTCCAGCTGTTCCAACAAATGGGTCATCAATACCCCTTTGTCTCGCTCTTGCTATCTTTTCAGCAGTTTGGAAAGTAAGGATTGATCTGCCTGGAAATCTTTATTTTCGTATTAAAACTTTGGGCTCATAAGTTACACACATACACACACACACAAGCACAACCACAGGCATATTGATATAGCAAACAGTGGGCTTTATTGCTTGGAGTAAAGTTAATGTAATGGATTGTGCCTGAGTGGCTCAGGTTGAGTTTACATTGGAGGGTCGAAAGCTCATCAGTGGCTTCAGAATAGTGTGTGTGTGTGTGTGTGTGTGTGTGTGTGTGGTGTGTGTGTGTGTGTGTGTGTGCGAGCGAGCAAGCGCATGTATGTGTTTGCTCTTTTGCGTTTGCATTTTAGGGTCAAAAGACCATAAGAGGCTTGAATATATGTTGATGAGAGTGTGTGTGTGTGTGTGTGTGTGAGAGAAGAGAGTGCATATTTGAGGGTCGAAAGCTCATCAGTAGCTTCAGTAGAAAATCCATAGCAATCGACATGAGCCACCGACTAATCTATAAACACAGTTAGTACACACATTCACACACACACACATACACACAAACACAAAAAAGTTCTGTGAACACACACAAATGTAAACTGAAATCTTTTTTTAATCTGATTTTAATGCTTGTTCTCTCTGTCCACAGCATCAAGTATGTCGCCACGACCTCAGGTAAGGGGTGTGCGTGGGTGTCTGTGTGTGCGCGTGTGTGTGAGCATCCATGTGTGTGTTTATGCATTTATGTTTGTGTGCATATGCGCAACTGTGGCTATCTTTATGTGTACTAAAGCTAAAGTCTGTTATAGTTATTGTGTATGTTTTTCGCTAATGTGTATGTGTGCGTTTATTGTTTGCCATCCAGGTCATGTGAGGAGCTTGCAAACCTTTACTGTGGAGCTCATGTGATGATGTCACCGCCACTGCAACCTTTTCTTAGGGATCGAGAAATCAGAGGCAAGGGATAGAACGGACCCAAAGACCCAAAGGACCCTCGTTGGACCACATACTCACAGAACCAACCCAAACAAATCTTTAACCAGACTTTAAGACATTACACAACTGCACGCTGAACAAAAAGGAAAACCATTCCCCCCTTGTGTGTTCTATGCAACTGTGTGTGAGTGTGTGTGTGTGTGTGTGTGATGGGGGTTCAGTTGAAGGAGTGTTGGTTGTGTACTGTCCTCCTTGAGTGTGAATGTCCATTTAATTTTCATTTTTATCTTTTATTTTTTTATCTTTGTTTCACATAGACACACACCATACATACACACACACACACACACACTCATACAGTATACATACACACACTCACACAGCACATGCCTTCATTGAAACCCAGTTGTTGTAGATCAATTGAGAGGGATGGACTTAGACATTAGAGAAGGCAGCTTTTCACATTTACCATTGTGTGAGAGAAAAGTGTGTTAGGTAAAAGCGTGCGCACGTGTGTGTGTGTGTGTTTGTGTTTGTGTTTGCTTCAGACCCATGTGCCCTTAAATGTCGTGGTATCTATCAGTAATCACGCATGAAAGCATCTCACATCCCTTTCTCTTACACATACACCCCCCCCCCCCCCCCCACACACACACACACACATATTTTCTCTTATTGAGCTCAAATCCACTTGTGCCTGAGCATCCTGTGTTGGTGAGGATAATCAAGAAGAGACCCAGACTATTGTAAAAGCCTTGACCTGTACATGAAACCGCAGCGCTAGCCTAGAGTCCACAACAGTCCAGTCCAGTCCTGCTCAACTCCGTTGTGTGTATGTGTGTATCGTACCTGTGTGTGTGTGTGTACATGTGTATATATATCTCACTCTCTCTCTTTCCCTCTCTCTCTCTCTCTCTCTCTCTCTCTATATATATATATATATATATAGCACTCTAGTTTTCTAGATTTGCGTTTGGAGAAATCAGAAGCCATGACTGCCTCGCTACCTCAGTCTTGTCCTCCTTCCATGCTCTTTTCTTTCCAACCCTCTTTTTCCATTCGTTTATTTCAGCCACAGTCTTTTTCTCTCAGTCTATCCCCCCATCAGAGGTCGTTCCTGTAGTCAGGACTGCCCTTTGTCCTGGAAGTGAAAAACTAAGAGTTGAAATGTTTGAATGGACAAAACAAAAGAAAGACACAACTTGAGTGTGAATCATGGAACGACTGCTCTGCTCTCCTTTCGTCATATTTTGGCATCCCTCCCTCTCTTTCTCTGCTCATCCCTCCTTCCATCCCTCCCTTCCTTTCTCCATTCATCCCCTCTTTCAATTTTTCTTAGGTTCCCTGTTCTTCCCTACTCCCTACTGTTATTTTCTGTTCATTCTGGTTACCACACACCATGATGATGATGATGATGATGATGATGATGACTGATAAAACAATGATGAAGATTGTAATTGTAATGATTATTAAAGTGACAATGATGGTGGTGATAAAGATGTTGATGATGTAATCCACTCACAGCAGTAATCTGTATCGCTTATAATCTATTTTTTTTCCCCGAGGTAGTTACATTGGACTGACACACACTACATGTAATATGGCTATTATATGTTTTATTCTGAAGACAAAAAATAAACATTTTTACAAGTACCAAACAACGTGTGTGCGTGTAAGTGCACGTTTAAGTCTGTGGGTGTGGGTGTGTGTATGTATGTGTGAGTTTTTTTAGTGTGTACACTGAATCACCAACTCTATTCACCAAAGCATATACATAATAGTGTCTGGAAGGGTGTGTGTGTGTGAGAGAGAGAGAGAGACAGAGAGAAAGATAGTAAGTGTGATGATAGTGTGTGTAGTGTAGAGACAGGCAAGAGCACATTTGCATAGTGTGTTAACATTTACATGCTGAGTTTTGTGTGTGTGGTAGGGTTTTTATATGGAGATGCACTCACTAACCAAGTGTATGTGTGTGTATTGACATACATTCCTGAGTGAGTGTGTGTGTGTGTGTATGTTGACATACATTCATGAGTGAGTGAGGCGGAGTGTGTGTTCACCTGATTGTGCATTTTTCTTCTTCAGTTTCCTGTCTCTGCTCCTGACTTGACAGCCACAGCCACAGAAGCAGCACTGGGAGACCTAGCACAACTTTTAATTGGTGTAGAGAGAGAGTACCACAGACACTCTTCAGGGCCTGTCCAATTAGCTTCCCTGTCCCTGTCTGTCTTCTTTCTCTCTCTCTCTCTCTCTCTTTCTCTCGCCATCTCTTTAGTACCCTCCTGCTCACTCACCATACCAATCTGGGTTCTCTCTTTCTCTTTCCTCACAATCATTCTCCCCCCTTTTTTCTCACCACTCTTCCTCATTCTCTCTTCATCACCCTTTCCTTCACATTGACTTTTTTCTCTCTCTCCCCGTTCTCTCGCTCTCTCATTCTTTATTCCTCTTTTGCACCCATCATCTGCTTCCATGTCACAAATGTCGCCACTGGCAACCACCAGTGAGGATGCTGTTGCCTCTGTGTGTGTGTGTCTGTCCATGTCTGCGTGCGTGTGTGTGTGTGTGTGTCTGCGTGTTTGTCTGTTTGGGAGTGTGTGTGTGTGTGTGCACGCACGCTGGTATCTCCAGCAGCAGCTGAGTGGCATGTTATAGTCATAAATATTCAGCAGACCTTTGTGTGTGTGTGTGTCTGTCTGTCTGTCTGTGTGTGTTCAGCATGCCCCTGTTAGCTCTCATGAATATAACGCTGATGAGGATGATGGTGCTGATGATGAGGACAACGCTGACGGTGATGAAGAATGAGAGGTGCTTAACTGAGCCAGCATTTGTCCCTGTGCAGTGCTGTCCATCCCTTTCAAAACTACTTACACTCTAAACACACACACTCTCACACACATCAGTTAAATCTCAGACTAGAAGAACAAAGGAAGCCTTGTCATTTGCATTTCTTGTCAGGTTTGTGTGTGTATGTGAGTGAGTGTCTGTGTGTGTCCTGACTCTTCTCTTCTAACTGCCTGAAAGCTTTACTTTGAGAAGGACTGGGCCGAGATGACTGTCTTAAATAAAATGAATACATTTTAATGGAGCTAACAGTTGTTTTGTTTTATAGATGGATGTTAACTAATTTTTTTATGTAGCTCCTAGAATACCTAAAGGAGAATAAAGAAGACATAAAAAATCACTTTTTGTTATTGATCCTACTAAATATTTCATATTCAGCAGTGTCTCTTTTGAGAGGGGAGGCGTGTTTACAAGCCCTCTAGCACTGCATTTTCATGTGTACAGCCTAAGATTTTAATGAGGTTCAAATACTCAAGTACAAACTATACTCTCACTCACTCCTGTGTATGTTCTCTCTCCCAAGTATTCACACACACACACACACGTTACTCTCTTACACAACCTGAGTCTCTCACACATACATACTCATTCGCCCACATTCTCATATATTTAAAATGTTTTCTCTTTCTCATGATACACATGTACCATCTCTCTCTCTCTCTCTCACACACACACACACTCTTTTTGCTCTGTGCATGCTCTCTCTCTCCCGTATAAGACTAATTCCCTCGTCTGTCATATGAATAAATGGTCCCATGTGACAGTGTAGCTGAAGCAGGGGACTGAAGATGAGGAAGACAAGAGAGAGACAAAGAAAGAAAGAAAGAAGTAGAGACTGGAAGAAAGCGAGATGGAGAGAAGGCTGGGCTAAAGAAAAAAGAGAGAGATAGAGTGCACAGAGCTGGAGAAAAAAAAAAGAGTGATGGAGAGAGCACAGAGCTGGAGAGAGTGGCCTAGGCTGGAGAAAAAGATATGGAGTGCTGAGGCTTGAGAAAAAGAGAGAAAGATAGCATGCAGAATGAGGGGTTGGAGACAAAGAGAGAGAAAGAAAGAGAGAGCAGAGAGCTGGACATGGATGACAGCAGAGAGCAATGAACTCTAATTACCCAACAAATCTCCCCACCCACACACACACACACACACACACACACATACATACCCTCTCTTGAAGAAGAACTTAGCAATGCTGAGGAGGATTCTGGCTGGATGAACAGAGCCAGAGAGAATACAATTGGGGTGTGTGTGTACAGATGACTGGAAAGAGACTGAGACAGATGGAAAGTGTGTGTGTGTGTTTGTGTGTTTGTGTTTGTATAGAGTTTGGCTCCATTAGCCTCTCAGAGAGGTCAGATTATTTCACTCACATTTCCTTCTCCTGTGATCATTTACACACACACACACACACACAGCGAGACCTCCTCTGTGTCTTTCGCTCTCTAAAACACACACGCATGCCGCATGCACACATACACGCACACACCAGTGAGACCTCTTCTCTCTCTAAAACACACACATGGACTCAATCGACACACATAAGGAGTGTGACAGGAGTGTAATGTGCTGTGAAATAAAGCATGAGCAGTCACAGGTAACCCCCCCCCCCCCCCCCACACACACACACACACACACACACTTAAAGGGATGAGACTGTTTTATAACACAGAAGATGATGACAAGGTCTGCAAGCCTCTGTGTGACCTGTGTGTACGTGTGTGAGAGAAAGTGGTGTGTGTGTGTTCTACCATCTTTATTATGGGTCAGTAATGCATGATTATATACACTTCCCACAGAAGTCCCACAGACAGATCTCAGCTTCAATAGAATTTCTAAAATTCTCTCAAATTGGTGAAGTCTATTCAGTCCATTTGATCACACACACACGCACACACACACACACTCAAACATACACACACACACAGAGACACACATACACGCACACACACGCACACACACACAAACATACACAGCCCTCTAAACTTTAATACATTGTAACACAACTTGTGCCTTTAAAGTCCTCCCAAGGTTAACATTATTGGATCCTTTTCGAAGTAACACAGAGACATGTCCATAAGGAGACCTATCTCCCGAACACACACACACACACACACAGACATACATGCACAATCTCATGTGTGATCATGTAGATCACATGGACACTGGGTTGTTAATAATTTAAAGGATTGGGAATTAAAATTGGATGATGTAATTAATTATTGATTATTATCAGTGCAGGGTCTCTGTGGGCTTGTGTTGGAAGTCTGAACTCAAATCAGTCTGACCCAACTAACTCAGGAGACCTAATGAGTTGTTACATCCCAGTGCATGCTTACACACTGCCTCTATAAGATCCTGTCAATACCCACTTGACCTTAGCGCTAAACAAATCAGCACTCATCTCAATTAGTCTTTCCTTTGTTTTACAATGGTGTTTAAATGTTTGGGAATATTTTATTCTGACAGTCAGCCTGCAGACACTCTATTGATGGTTTATTGAAATTCAGTTTAAGTCATTGACTTTCTTGCTCTCTCTCTCTCTCTTTCTCTCTCTCTGAATATCATCTTCCAAAGCCTTATATTCTGAATATTGTGAATTGTTTGAATAAACCAACTTAAATTAAGTTGTTTATAACAAATTATTGACTTGAATTATTGACTTAACACTTAAATATTAAAGAGGCAATTAATCAGTATTGGCCTCTTAATCACAAAACTCATCAATACTGCACAACCATTCATTACCAGTCTCCAACAACTCAGTATGCATTCATCACCAATCGCTTACTGCACGCTGTAAATATCGCCAGAAAGCTAGCAAACACCTGAGAACCAGACTCACATCAGTCAAGATCTAGGCTCTGGCAACAAGTGATTGACTAAGCATTTTTAGGGGCACAAACTGCTTGGAATTTCAAGTTACACTAAAGGATTACTCTCACTAAACACACAACAACTCTCACCAAAACTCTTCAGAAGTGCAGCAAATACATGAATTTATTCCACAGACAGCAATGCAGATGGATTCATGGGTTCACTGGTATAGGGCCTACCCCATCCTAATGAGCAGTTGTGA
The DNA here is from genome assembly GCA_015244755.2 of Tenualosa ilisha. Classification (NCBI taxonomy): domain Eukaryota; kingdom Metazoa; phylum Chordata; class Actinopteri; order Clupeiformes; family Clupeidae; genus Tenualosa; species Tenualosa ilisha. The sequence goes on from PYXC01002019.1 coordinate 3,622,737, forward strand.
TTGGTTCCTGGATTTTTGACAAATTGGTAATTGAGCTAATTGTTCGTAGTGGTATTTAGCTCTCATCCAAAGCAGCACAGACTCACAACATGGGGCTTGGAATCAAACCTGGGTCGCTCGATTGTCAGTGATCCACCATGCCAGCACTAATCTGAATTTGCTAATAGTGAATCTGAGTTTTTAGCAAAGCCCATCTTAATGGTAGTAATTACTTACCCCCAGTCAGAGATTCATCAATTTTCAGTGTCAAGTCTTACTTGTCTAATTTGTGAAACATTCATTTTCTTTTCTAATATATTCGTCACTTATTGTGATTAGAATATAATTATATTATATTATTATATATTATTGGATAATTGTTTTTTTTTGTTTGTTTCTGTGTAGTTTCTGTGTTTCCACCTCAGTATGCCAGGATTTTTGCTGTGTGTCTGTGTGTGTGTATGAATCAGTTGGGCATGAGATGGGATTGGATCAATGAGCCCCTTTTGGCTTTGGCTTCCTACTCTCATATACACACTTTTTTCTTACTCTCTCTTTTTCCCCTCTCTCTCACACACACACACACACACACACACACACACACTCACACAAACAGACACACATATTTGGACTGGCATCATTCTTGTTTCTGTGATCAAACACTTGGCAAAGTGACACTGAGGGCGAAGATTCTGCCTGGCAGCCGAAGGGACAGAGAGCAGATGTGCGTCTCAGTGTGTGTGTGTGTGTGTGTGTGTGTGTGAGAGAGAGAGAGAGAGAGAGAGATAGGTGTCACCAGACAGGAGGTGTTCTCATAAACTAGGCCTGACATCACCCCCCATCAAGTCCAGCCTGATTAACACAGTCAAGGTCAGTTTGGACACTACTGGACACACACACACACACACACACACACGCTCATACTCAGAACCAAAGCAGCAGTCTATCTCTTCCACATTCAATTAGTTCATATTTTCCTAGACCCCTACATCCCACTAAGTTATTGAAATACACACATACACACACACACCAGGAAGCCCTACATCAGACCACTCCCTCTCACACACTGAGATCCACATGCCCTCTTTCTCCTTCCCTCAGGTTCAGATTGGGTAAGCTTACATACACCATTACACACACACACACACACACACACACACACCATTACACTCACATATACACAGACATAGACACACACAGACACACACACACAGACATCAAGCACCACAGGCTCTCTCTTTTTCACACGTATAAACACACACATTAAACACCGCATGCTATCTTTACACACACACACACACACACACACAGAAGTCTCCACATGTCCTCGCTCTCATCCTCACTGTGTGAGATCATTTCTGGGTATTTTATTTGGGGAGGATTTTTACCTTCACTTCCCTTATTCCCTTACCCTACTCACAGACACACACACACTCTCTCTCTCTCTCTTTCTCTCTCTCTCTCTTTCATTTAGTCCTGTACAAACACACACATGCACACGCACTCGGTGTTGTCAATATCATTCAGACTGACTGCACTCTATTGTGTTTTGATGGGATGTCTGCGATTGAGCGCACAAACACACGCACACTTACAGAGAGAGAGTGTATTGGCCTCCTTACACAGGCTGACAGATCTGTACTGTGGAGTCCCGTAGCTGGGACTTCTTCTTAGATATGAGATGCTTTCCTGCGCGTGAGTCTAATGAAAGTGTTTATCAGGTAAGAAATAGTTCCTGTAGTACAAATAAAGTCTCTGGCATTATTTGCAAGGGAAGAATGGTCAAAAATGCCCACAAAGAAGTAAACCAGTAAAGACATGTTGACAAGACTCTAAAGACCAGTGCTTAGCAGACACATCTGCAGCCCATCAAGAGGAGAAGAAGTTTAGAGCACTGCTCACTTTTAATGCAGCAGAGCCCACTGGCAGTATGTGACACAGAAGCTTAAAGAATTCTCTTTAAAACCTGAGCATCAAGAACAAAGAAGTGGTTTGGTTTTAGCTTTCTTCTTCTTTTTGACTTCTTTACTGAGCAGACATTTCCATTGGTAAACAAAAAATATTGATGTGACAAATCTGATCTACCTCATATTTTTCTGATAAAATACACAAAGCCATTGTCTGATGATTAATGATTCAAGATTAAATGACATTGAAATTCTGTGTTTCTGTCACTGTTGTGTCTTAAAGTAGCGCTAAGTTATGTCTTTTTGCTACATTTTGATGATGTCACTATCAATGGAAATATCATTTCCAAGCGTTTAACACGGCACCATCCTGGAAGCTCTTCCCTTCTCACTGGACCAGTGGCCATTCAGCTCAATGCTGCTCTTCACTATGGCATAATTTGCTCATTCAGAATTCAGTTTCATTCATTCATCACGTTCACCAATTAAGTCACCAACGCAGGTGATGTATGAAATGTTTATCATCTTGTTTGTGATCAATCATGTGTACTTTGCAGCAGTTCACACACACACACACACACACACACGGACTTACTGATGTCCCTTATGTAGCAGCAGCTGCAGGCTTGATGACTAGCAAAGGGATGTAAGCTGTTCCCTGTCACGCACGTGTGTCTTGAGAGGGGAAAGTGTTTAGTATGGTAATAGAGGAGCCTCCCAGACCTCCTACCTGCAGCCCTGTCCTCTCCTCTCTGTCCTCTCCTCTCTGTCCTCTCCTCTCTGTCCTCTCCTCCCTGTCCTCTCCTCTCTGTCCTCTCCTCTCTGTCCTCTCCTCTCTGCTCAGGAAGACTCACTTGGCTGACAGGGTGGTAAGGGGTTGATTTGGGGGAAAACAAGATGAGCCAACATAAGAGAAGAGGGTGATTTAGGAGGAGGAGTGGAAGAGAAAATAAGGAAAATTATGTTGGAAATGATGAAGGATAAGAACGAGAGAGAGAGAGTGAGGGATGGAGGAAGGGAGGGTGAACGAGAGAGAGAGAGAGAAAGGGATGAATGGATGGAGGGAGGGTGAGCGAGAGAGAGAGAGGGAGAGAGAGTGGGTGAATGAGAGAGAGAGAAGGGCAAAAGGGACACGTGATATTAAAGAAATCAATGGGGAGAAAAAGCCTGAAAAATACACAAACCCAAACACACCTCTCATAGATGTACACACACACACACATGCACACACACATATACACACACACACACACACATTCTTGTCTCTTGTTCTCACTCTTGTTCTATCTTTCTTGCAACTCTCTCTCTCTCTCTCTCTCTGGCTAAACTCATTGTGTTCTCTGATGATAGCCCTCTATGCCCTATTCTTCTGTCACCTTTTCATCTTTTCATCTCTTTATTAATAATTTGTCCTCTTTCATTTTTCTCATCTTCACACTTCTTCACAAATAGCCTTAACACACAAACACACACACACACAGTCTCTGCCTCTCTCTTTCTCTCTCTATCTGTCTCTCTCTGCCTCTGTCTTTCTTTGAGGCACAGGGCACAGATTTGGACCTTCACCTCCATTTTGAGTAGCAGTCCAAAATAAAAGTGGCACAGAACTTTTATCTCTACACAGAATAACACGAGAGGTCTAAGAGAAAGACAGAGAGATAGTCAGTCAGTCAGAAAGACACTTTATGGAGTTAGAAACGAGACTTTACAAAAAAAACACAATATGAAAAGCTATCAAATGGAAAGATTCTACATCTCCAGTTCAGCAAGCCATGCCGAACCTCTAATGGAGGACATTGTCTGCCTTACACTCTGGGAGCCACATCACCTGTCTGCTGATAAAAGTCTGCTCCATTACTTTAGAGAGAGGGGAGGGGGCAGAGAGAGAAAGAGGGAGAGAGAGAGAGAGAGAGAGAGAGAGAGAAAGAGACAGAAAGACTTCTTGACTAATTGGTGTGTATTCCTGGTGAACAGCAGACAGTGGAGTGTTTGATCATAGTGCACTGAAGTTAAGAGATGCAGACAGCATCTCTGACAAAAAACCAAACTTGCAGACTAAACGGCATTCTTGGAAATCCTACATTGTAAGCCATTATCTCATCTTTCTCTCTCTCTCCCTCTTTCTCTCTCTCTATCTCCTCTCTGTCCCTCTCTCTCTCTTTCTCTCCTCTCTCTCCCTCACTCGCTCTATATCTTTTTGTGCATGTGTGTGTTTTTGTGTGTGTTTGTCTTATATCTGTGTGTTGATGGATGTGTACATGTGTTTATGGGGGGCTCCGACAGACTCTCCACAGCATATTAATGTGTGTGTGTGTGTGTGTGTGTGTGTGTGTGTGTAACTGGATAGGCACCTCGTTGGGCACCATGGCAGACTCTCCACTGCGTACCAGAGTGTGTTTGCATTTCTAATGGGAGCTCTCTCTCTCTCTCTCTCTCTCTGTGTGTGTGTGTGTGTGTGTGTGTGTGTGTGTGTGTAACTGGATAGGCACCTCATTGGGCACCATGGCAGACTCCCACTGCATACCAGAGTGTGTTTGCATTTATAATGGGAGCTCTCTCTCTCTCTCTCTCTGTGTGTGTGTGTGTGTGTGTGTGGTGTGTAACTGTATGTGTGTATGTGCCGGGGGAGGGGTGGCGGTTTGAAAGTACTGTCTGTGATTGTGGGTGTAGTAATCCAGCACTATTTGGTAAAGAGGTGTCGTTTGGATTTAGTATGACTAAAACTTACTCAGTTAGCCTGAGACACACACCCAGAGAGGGCTAATCAGCAGCTCTCTGATGATAAATTGGAGGGCTGCCACTGCTCCCCTCTCATTTAATTTAGTCACTTTTATCACCTGTTTTACATTGCTCAATTTGGGAATTAAATTCTGCTTCTCACTTTCATTTAACCCCCACACCCAACACACACGCACGCACACAGACACACGCGCACACACACACACACACACACACACACACACACACACACACACACACACACACACACACACACACACACACACGTAAGTTTAAGTAATAAATCTTTCCAACCTCACTTTTCTGCATCTTATGCTTTTAGATGACTGACGCCATAATCTATCTCCCCCTCTCAATGAGGACCATTTGACCATTTTTACCTATGCAAAAATATATGGTTAAGATTGTGGTATTTGACTGTTGCCGTTTTTGTCCAAAGTAATGTACAATAATAAAATACTACACTGTCAATAAAAAGACCACATTTGGATACTCAAAGGCTCTGGATTCTGCACAGAGGGTTTAACAGGGTTAAAGTTCAAACCAAATGCCCATTCACTGCAGAGTAAGCATATACCCTGACAAACTGAAAGAGTCTGGTCCATGAGGCTTGGGGTGATGTCACCATCCTCTTCAAAATACCCCACCCTCCCATGCATCACGAGTAGGTCCTTTATACTGCATGTTCCCCATCTTGGCTTATTCTTCTTTTGTCTGCTGTCTTCGCCTGCTACTCCCTCTGGGAGTCCTAACTTCATCTGCTAAACTCTCTCGAGAGGAGAATTTCATTTCATCTCATCAGTGTTAACACCAAAAAAGGAAAGGAGAGAAAATGAGTTAAAATTTGACAATCAAATATGATATGGTGTGTGTGTGTGTGCATGTGTGTGTGCATGTGTGCGTGCGTGCGTATGTGTGTGTGTGTGTGTGTGTGTGTTAGAGATAGAGGCAGAGGGAAAGGCAGACATAGAAAGAGCAAGAGTTCTCAAAATCCAAAGTTTTCCACTCACTTTTTTCTGTGTGTGGGTGTGTGTGTGTGTGTGTGTGCCCTGCTTTGTGCTGTGTACATTGGAATAGTGTGTTTCCATTTATAGCTGCAGTGATTGACAGGTGGGAGGAGGGGTTTGATTGACAGGGCAAATGAGGGGAAGACAAGGTGTGAATGTCGTTAAGCGTTTTAGATCTTTGAGCCTTGGCCCAGCAGTCTCAAAACCCCATCAATACATACACACACACACACACACACACACACACACACTTCAAAAACACACTTCAAAAACACACACACTCAAACACACAGACATACACACACAGCCTGGCACACTCACACACACCCAGACACACACGCACAGAGTCACACAGAAGCACACAGACAGACACACACACACATTCAGAGTTCCTTCATGTCATGTTTTGCTGCCTCTGTGGTGTGAACAGAATACCTGAACAAATGTAATTACTCTTGACACTCCTTGCACTAATAAGGACATCACTAATACACACACACACACACATACACACACAATTTTTAAAAATAGCATATCAAATAATGGACTTCAAATCAGGAGCGACAGGATCAACCCAGTCGAGTCAGGAAACCAGTCATCATTCAGAAGTGTTTCTACAGTGTATGCTACACTCTTTCTCATCCACCTGGAGATGCTGATTACGATGGCAATCATTCCAATTTTCGAACAAGTGTGAGGGCATTGAAAGCTTCCAATGTCTTACATAGATTTCCGAACACACGCATTTGAGTGAAATACAGGCTTGTTCATGTTGAAAGATGAGTGATGAGCATGTGCGAAAAAGTTCAGTCTGAGTGTTCAGTTGAGTGTTTACATGATGCTTCTGCCTGTGAATCTGTGTGTGTGTGTGTCTGTGTGTGTGTGTGTGTGTGTGCGCAAAATCTCTGTGTGTGTATCACCTGTTCCACACTAGTTGTGGTGCACATATAATGCATGACCACTATGTGACTGCTGGAACCAGTTCACAAGGTTTTGTGTGTGAGTGTGTGTGTATGTGTTGTATAGGTGCGATACTGCAGTCTCTCCTGTCTTACTACACTTGCTCTAGCTACATCCCATCCAATCCACATGGACAACAGTTTGTGGTCATCAGTAATGTGCCACCTGATTGTTTGTGAAAATATGGGAAGAAGTGAGCATATGCTGAATGGCATCATGTAAGGTATGGGATGCTAGAGAGCCCTACAGGCTCCCTACACAAGGCTTTTAAAGTAAGAGTTGAATATGGCTTTTTAAAAAACTGTAGTACCTCTACTGTGTAAAGGAAGGTAAGAAATGCTTTCCTGAACATTTTTTTGCCAAATTACTCGAATTATTCTTCATACCCAGATCACAATCAGTTTTTTAAATGTCAACACGACATCAAAATCATTAAAATAATAATACTAAAATAAAAAACTGTGAACTGACAGAACTGCAAGAGCCAATCATCTTGAACACTCCACAACTATCAAATGGACAGTGATAGGTCTGTCAGACTTGAACTGAAAGTCAAGTCAGGTCACTTTATTTCTATAGCAGCATAGCATTTCACAGATGGCTCTTAAAATATAAACAAGCATTGCAGGCTCAGGTGTGGGAGGTCTGAAGGGAAGGCATAGGTCCTTTTTGATTGTGCATTTTCAAGATGGAGCATTTTTTTTTTAAAGAATTTTCTGTCCTTCTTTTAAATCTCCATGGAAATAAAACTGAGGTCAGTGATGGCTGTTAATTAACCCCATAGGGAATAAAAGAGTTTAGAAAAGTAGTTTGGGATGATACAGAGCACTGCTGCTGAACACTGTCTCATTTCTGTTTCTCGCACACAGACTGGAGGAATATTAAGGAGCAAGTGACACTAAATCATATTTTATTTTTATTTTTTTGCTTTGTTTGTCTGCTGTATTGTATATTTGTTTTTCTCATCTACTTTCATCTCCTGCTTTCCTTTTGTGAACATATTTCAGCATATTATTTTTGACATACAATGATGTTAGTCCATTTTCTTTGTACTGTTAATTAGAGGGTACTTTGAAGCCAAATACCCCCCCACTGATTTCAAATACTCCTCAAATCTTCTCTCCAGTGCTGAAGAACAGAGGGATTTTTCAATGGTTTGTGAGATGGCTTTAAATGATGGGGATATTCTGAGTATTTAAGGCATTATTTGAAGTATTTATTTCATTTATATTCTTTCCCTTCCCCTTAAAGGAGAAATCCAGTGTGAATCAATCCATAGCCTTGTTGTTCAAAGCCACAGGGAACATTTGATACAATGTAGACTAAATAGTGAATTGGCAGCTAACACTAACCGAATGGGGCACAGAAACTCACTTTCGGTTTCATTGGCCTATGCCCCATTCAATTAACATTAGCTGTGGGATCAATATTCAGTCAATATAAATCTATGAATTATTTTGAGGAGATGCCAGCTGTTAGATGCTCTGTATTGATTCAGGTACACAGTGTTTGGTGGTCTTCTGTACTTGGAATAGCAAACCTAATCAGGAGACAAACTGAGTCTCTTCTGTTCTCTCCCTCTCTCTCATTTTCTCCATACCGCTCAGCTCTTTTGTGATCTTATCTTAGCAGACATCTTTTTACTATTGCCCTGATCAAAGGCCTTTGAGATGAGCACTTGTGTGTCTCACAGCAGATGGGATACTAATTTGTCTGGTTTGATAACAATCTCCTCTCAACTGGGATCAAAGCCACAGAGTCTGGTGTGATATTTTGGATAAGGTATTTTGTGTGTGTGTGTGTGTGTGTGTGTGTGTGTGTGTGTGTGTATGTGTGTGTTGGGCCCGGGGTGTGGCGAGAAGTTTGCTTGTGTGTGTGTGTGTGTGTGTGTGTGTGTGTGTGTGTATTTAGCTGGGGGTGAGGCGGGAAGTTTGCTTGTGTGTGTGTGTGTGTAATGCATTTCTTTAGAGCACAATGAGAAGAAGAGCAGAGACAGAGAGATGCCCCACTTTTTAGGACTGGTCAAAATGAACAGAATAAAACCTGAAATATTAATTCATCTTTTTTATCTTTCTCTTCCATTAAACTTAGCACTTTCTTTCTTTACCTCTGTCATTCTTTCTTTCTTTGTTGTTTTGGTTTGTTGCTGACTGTGTCCATTGAATATGGATCACAACTAAATATACTTCATATTCCCATGTGTTTGTCTCCATGTATTTGTGTGTGTGTGTGTGTCTGTGAGTGTGTGTAAGAGAGAGAGAGAAAGAGAGTGTGTGTTTGTGTATTATTCATATGTTTATGCCCATATATTTGTCTGTGTGTGTGGGTGGGTCTAATAGCTGATAGTTCCCTTATGGCAGATAAGGCTCTCTCTCTCTCTCACTCCTTCCATCTGTGTGTGTATGTGTGTACAAAAATCCCTTCAAACCTATGAATGCCATCTCACAAGATGATAATCTCTCTCTCTCTCTCTCTCTCTTTCCCTCTCCCTCTCCATCCCTGCCTGTCTATCCCACTCTCCTTGGTCTGCTGTGGTTGCTAGCGAGGGAGATGGGGGCCATAAATGTATAATGAAGACATTCCATCCTTCCGTTGTGTTTCCTCTATCCTCTTTTTAATGAATGATTTAGGTTTCTCTCTCTCTGTCGGTTTCTTTCTGTCCTGTTCTCTCTTTCTCTTTCTTTCTCTCTTATTCTCTCTCTCTTTCTCTCCTGTTCTCTTTCTCTCTTTCTGTGTTTGACTTGTACTGGCACAGAAAGAAGGGTGACTGTGTTATGATAAAACTGTGCTGTAGTAAATTAAAGTTGTGGTATAAGTGTGTGAGTGTGTGTGTGTGTGTGTGTGTATGTATTTACGTGTGTGTGTGTGTGTTTCCTTTTTTCTTTTTTAAGAGAACAGGTTGGCCAGAAACAAAAGGTGAAACAAAGTCAACTGTTTTATGCAACATCCACACTACAAAGTGCATAATATCAGTTTCAAGGTTTAGAGGAAAAGAAGAACTATTTTCCAAACCCCAAGGATTCTCCCAATAATTAATGTATTTTAGTGAACCAGAGACAGAATGAGGTTTAATGCTTTGGCATGTATCAAATGCATCATATTTGTATCTTTCCCCCACTGATAGCTTGGGAAACAAGGATGTCAAGCATGTGCCAGATGGGGAAGTGTTTACACTTCTGATATAGTTAGAGATTTGTGTAGAAATCAATGTAAATAGATATAACATGTGAGAGATTTGGTTCTGGGTGTCAGATAGTGTGTAATTACTCACGGCCAGCCAAGCCTGCCTTAGGGTTTGCCGAAAGCTAACAGCAGTACTACGCTTCCAAGTACTACTAAAACTATGAGGGCTACACAACAGATCCATACACAGTTGTCATCGTTGTTCTGAACATGGGGTGTGTAAGAGTAGTTAGGTGTGTAGGAAGGTGTGTAAGTATGCCTGTGTATTGGCTGTGTGTATGGTACATCACAGTGGAATGAGGACTGCAGTGAAAAAGTGGTACCTTCCTGGTAACCCATCTGGATCAGGAAGTCATTCAAACTCAATTGTCTGATGTTGCTGATGAGACCTAGACTGACGCGATAGGTGCCACTGGAGGAGAAACGGGTGCGATCTGAATGCTCAGTCACATAGACTCGATGGATATAACCATTAGAGTCCACAGATATGATAATGCGATTGGTGTTGCTGTTGTCTAGGCGATAGGTGTGCTGTTGTCTGACGTAAGAAGGGAGTTGCAAAGCGTTTGTCTCGTTTAGATTTCCAACCTCGTAATAAGTGAGAAACTGATGTGGAAGGAGAGTAGTGTTGTCATCCTCTTCAATCCTGTTGTGAAATTGGTGGAAACCATAACTGCCATAGGCAGGATCTTTTGATGGCACCATTTTGAGGTTCTTGATTTCAATGAAATCATTTGCAAACCAGTGAAGCAGATGAAGGCCATGTCTTGGTTTTGGTCGACCAAAGTTGGAGTCCCGCAGCTGGCTCAGTATGTTCAGTGTTGGCACAGGCATACCTAGGGGGACTGGGGTTGGGTAGGAAAAACATTAGGATCAAATTAAACTTGGGTGTCTTTTCTAGAGGCAGTGAGCTTGTTAGCCATCTTGAGTGATTCCTCTCAGGAACGCCTCCATAAGCTGGCAAGCATCAACATTAAGCATAGTGTTAGATTAACTGTTAAGCATATTGGCCGTTATATCTCTTAAAAATGGGATTCTCTTTCCTGATTGGCTAATGAGGTGGGAATTAACTTTGTATAACTGGCTACCTTTGAAGTAGATCTGAAAAATCTGAATTACTGTTCCATAGCAGTGTACTTGAATGAAGTGAAGTATTTGACACTGTACTTTCCCCCTTTAATGGTAGCAATAATAGGTTATTTTCTGTAGTTCATGTGCATGATTCCTAAATATAAAGAAAGTTATAGATATAATTATATCCTAAATACAAACAGGAGATAAGCAGGATAACAGCCTTTGAGGTGACCAGTTTGATGGAAATAATGACTTGGCAGAAGCAACCTTTGCCTCCATCTCGCCATTATTTCAATCAAACTGGCCACATCAAAGGCCATTTTCCCCTCCTTGGCTAATTCCAAGATTCATACCTTTCTCCTCTTATTGCCTGTTTTTCCTTACCTTGGCAGCTAATGATGTAGGGCTGCCTTTTATTGCCTGTTTGTGTTGACTTACTTGGCACTTGGCACCCGTCCCTAAAACTGTTAACCATCCGGTCCACAGTGATACATGCATACACAATAGCCTACCTTTGCATTATGTTTCAACTATTTCATCACAAAACAGAGAATGTGGTCCTGCATGCTCATCATTATAGATGCACTGAGCCGTCCACTGAGCGTGGACCAAAAACACACTGGCAGCCTTGCCTTTCATACATTGTAAAGCTACCCTTTGGCAATAATGCAAGTGTTGCCATTTGCTTTGACATATCACAAAAGTTAGAGAACACAAGAAATGGATTTGAGACCCTTCCTCTTCACAGAATCTGTCCAGATTGTCATTATTCTTTGGCCCTCTCTAGTGCTTACTCCTCTATAACTCAGCCCATTGGTTTACTTTGTACCACTAAGAACAGGAGACTGAGGCACCAATGGTGGAGGCTTGTTTTTAAGCCATGTTTTTGTTTACATTAATTTATGTTTTGGTTTAATAACCTGGGGCCAGTTTCATGAAGCATTCTTAATGCTAAGTTGTTCTTAAGTTCTACCCTAACCACTACCTTAAGTTTATGACATGATTCCTGACATGTTCGTATCCTAAGTATATCTTCTGTATGTTGTACTTTCGTACAAGCAGTCTGGACTACTCTGAAGCTTTACCTTCACACAGTTTTCAGCCTCAACACATTTTACAGCTTTAAAAAATGTCATGTTGGACTCAAGATTTGTGCACTTTCCACCACAGAAGATCTGATATGGTTGCATTGCATTTTGTGCTTCATTTGATATGAAGTAAAAAATGCTACAATAAATTAATTTGCTTTGTTTTTCAATCCCTCTACAATGCAAACAAGTCACCTCTACACGTCATATTGATGCGCTCATTATATTCTTACTTGCACATTTCTTGTTGATACCTGTACTTTCATAGCCTTAAAACAAATTTCACCCATGCTCAAGAAGGCGCAAATGTCAACAACCTATGCCAGAGACGTGGATTCAGCATCATAAGAGACAGTTAAGAACAACTAAAGAGATAGATTGGGGAACACACATAGGAAAATGAACAACTTTGGGAACATATATTTTCAGAGTGAATGTTATCAGGAAACCGGACCCTGTTGGATGAGCCAAGCAAGACCCATTTTCATTGCCTTTACAACGACAGACAGATTTTGATTTAAAATGGTCAAGTATTTCATTGAGGTCTTGATAGCATCCACCCTAATGAGAGTCCTAGAGTCTTTGGAATGAATACAACCCCAAAACATCACAGACCCTTCACCATAACTACCAGTAGGCAGGGGGGGTTGTTTTTAGTATAGTAATTCTTCTACACACTTAACTCACCATCACGCTCAACTTTCATCCCATTTGACCATAAAACATGATTCTAGGTAAATGACCTCATTTTCAGTATTCTGACTGCTTATCTTATAATTAACCAGGTTTCAAAATTTGGGTAAACTGTATGCTCCATGTTTTGAGGTAAGCTTCATAATTTCTCCTCATTTTTTCTTTTCTTTTGTTGTTTATTGTTGTTTACAAGAGTTTTTTCCTGGTTTGAATAGATGTACTAACAAGGGGGGCACTTCTGCATTTTTCTGGAAGTCTCCAACACTGGTCCTCAGGATTTTTAGCCTCTCTTACCACCCTTCCAACTGTGCATGGGGCAAGATAAACATGGGCCATTATTCAAGCAAGTTTGTAATAGTTTCAATTGACTAGAATTTCTGTTTTGTGAAATATATCTACTTCTTTTTAATGCATTGTGTTTTCTCCAGATAAATGTATTTCTCCTTGATCATTCTCAATCATTTTCATTGTGAGACTAACAAAAATTCCAAAAAGATTATTCGTTATTGCACTTTATAGTCATCTTTACCAGGGGTGCCAATAATTCTGGTCTTTTAAAATTTATTATGTTGTACTATTGTACACCATCTGTCAGGCCTCTGTAGGACCAGGGGCCAAAGCAGCACTGACTTTGAAAAGTAAAGGGCCATAAGAGAGGAGAGCCATCGGATAGACCTGTGTCTCTATGCTACATGAATTACCAGCACAGGAGCACAAAGCCACACACACACACACACACACACACACACACACACACACACACACACACACACACACACATACCATGCTACAAACATGTAACAGGTGCCCGTCACAACAACATTATTATTCTGAAGAGCAATGAAACACATTTAGCCAGGTTCTTGTTCTTGTTCATTTATCATGGCAATCTGCCAGACACAACCTCCCTGTTCCTGGAACCTCTGACAAACTAGTAAATACAAAGCCAGGGGTGCTGTAACCAAGGGTTAATTAGATGCGAGAACAGGTGAGTTTACCTGAGGGATGGAACAGGTGCTAGGAGACAGGAGGGCTGGTACACAATAAAATGATCTGCAGTTAGTGCCTGCAGTTAAGAACCTGAAGAATGTGAATATTCCAGTTTTTCCAGTTATCTGAACCCCGCGCAAGCCAGTTTAATTACACGATACAATACAATGTATCATACAATACAATTATTGTAAAATATAAATCACCTGCACACCTATGAAGAAGTTTCATTTTTTTGGTGGTATTTTCAATTGTGTATCAATTTGCATTATGCCTGTATTACCACCTTGAATGTGCTTTATTTTCTGATATACGAATGTCACGTCATTCATTGTCCTTTAAGAAAGCATTTGAGCTTCTTTTTCACATCAGTACTAAAAATATATGCATTAACTTATCTTTAAGTAGTGTTTCTTTAAACTTATTCAATACTTATTGAAATTCTCAAACTGACATACTTTAATATGATCGCCAACCAAAAAAAAAAAAAAAAAAAACAACGCAAACTTCAAGCAAGCAGTTTTAAACTCTTGCATCATTGATTTCTAAATGAGAGTTATGATAGTTGCAAAACCCATATTGCTTAAAACTATAGAATTATAGCCTGCAGTCACAGATATTACAGAGCAAGACAGAAAGTATATAAAGTTATGTAGTGGAAGAGTACCTCAGGAATGTATTCTCCAGATGTACTGTATGTGACTGTGTCTGTCTTCGTGTGTGTGTGTGTGTTCAGCTTGTCCTGTTTTTCCTCTCTAAAGCATCCAGAGAACAGCCTCCAAGCTTCCAACAAAATGAAACTTAAAGCAATCAATAGGTGTGTCCGTGCAGGTGTGTATGTGTGTGCGTGTGTGTGTGAGAGCGAGAGAGAGGTTTTAAACAGTTGCTCAGTCAAGGATGAAGGACATACAGTGTTATATAGTAACAAAATAATAATACTTCAGAACTGTATACTACCTAACTGAACTCGCATTCCTCACTGAATATGCTGCTGTAATGAGCCCTGTCACCCAAGCAACCAACATATGACATCGGCACTTTACCAACTCACCACAGGAGTACCCCAAGGATCTGTGCTGGGGCCCCTTCTCTTCGCCCTGTACATCACCTTGCTGGGCTCAATCATCCACTCCCATGGCTTCTCTTACCACTGCTATGCTGATGATACCCAGCTCTATCTGTCCTTTCCGCCGGACGACTCCACGGTGTCAACACGGATCTCGGACTGCCTCTCTGATATATCTGCATGGATGAAAGGACATCACCTCCAACTAAATCTCTCCAAAACTGAACTGCTGGTCCTCCCAGCCAAACAAGCCATACATCACGACATCAGTATCAAGATCGACTCCCTGTCTGTTTCTCCCACCAAAGTGGCAAGAAACCTAGGTTTCATGATCGATGACCAACTGACCTTTGCAGATCACGTTGCCTCTGTGGCTCGGTCGTGCCGTTTTTCCCTATTCAACATAAGGAAGATCAGGCCGTACCTAACCCAACATGCAACCCAGCAACCCTCCCAAGTGCTACCAGATCAACTGATACCCTCTCCACCTTCAAGAAACTCGTGAAGACTCAGCTCTTCCAAAAATATCTCCTACCGTAAATTTTGAGAATGCACTTAATAATTTAATTTCTCTACACTGTGTTACACTATTGCACTTTCAACTTAAAATAGTGCAGATTGTATGTTAGCAATATGCACTCCTTGTTAGTTCTTTCATTGTGTTGCAGCTTGAATGTTATCCTTTTTTGTAAGTCGCTTTGGATAAAAGCGTCTGCTAAATGCCTAAATGTAAATGTAAATGTAAATATGAAAATGAGTGGCTACCTCTATTCCTACAGTACAGCCACTGACTGTCAAACTTGACAGTTGTTTCAAAGTTGTTTTCAAACTTGACAAACCTTGTTTCTGAACTGTGTGTGATGTAAGGCTCATTTTCAGCATTAAATTTGCATTAGTCCATATTGGATCAGACCCATGTAGCCTACGGACCCAGACGTGGTTAGTCAGATTTTATCCTGCACCTTCCAGAGACCATGGCTGCTTTGAAGATGGGACGGAGGAGTGATATCACATATGGGACAGGTTATCGTCTTCAGCCAAGGTGGTTATGGCGATCGCATCACTTGGCCCACCCATGTGAAAATGGAGACCACCACACAGCTAAAACATTTGGTAGGCAGGGCCGCCTTCCTCCGAACCTGGCCAACAGACGTAGCCCATGCAGGCACATGGCTCCCACTCGAGCCATGGGTAAACAATCCTCTACGCCTTCCATGTCTCGACACAATCTCGGCTCCAGTTTCTCTCCATGCCACACACAGAAACAGAGGACATCAACGGCTAAACGTTGGAGTAGCATCCATGGCTGTAACTTTTGAACCGTATGTCTGATTTTCAAAAATTAGGTACTGTTGGAATCCTTGGGTCAAGGCAAGTTCAGTGCACCCTATGACATCAATTTCTTTTTTGATTTTGTCAAAAGTGAAACAAAATTTTAAGTGGATGCAACTTTTGCCTTATTGTCACAAAAATTTGGCACACATCGTCTTCAGACCATTCCTCACAAATGCTACTTATGGCCCTTTCGAAATTCGAAAGCGTTACAACCAAACGAAAACAGTAGCAAAGCCACCAAACAGGAAGTGAATGGCTCATAGCTCAGCAATGCTTTCACATGTTAGAACCAAATTTGGCACATGGACTCTTTATTCCATCCCCAATTCTGTGGACGGAACAATAATATAGTGACCTCTGACCTCTATGGGGTGCTATTCTCTGCCATATTGGATTCTGTGCAAAGTGTAACTACATTTTCAGCAAACTTTGCCCAGTCTTCATGAAAATTGCCACAGATGGTCTTCAAGCCAATCCCCTCAATCTCTACTTATTGCCGTTTTGACACTCCAAAGCATTCACCCCTCACAGCCAATTGAAATTGGCTAAACGAAGCCGCAAAACGTGACGTGAGGATATATCTCAGGAAAGCTTTGACATACAAATTTCAAAATTGTTACATGGAATTCTGACCCCACCCTGAGGGCACTCAGAAAATATGGTGAATTTGACCTCTGGGAGGTACTAGAATTTGTGAAAATGGTTTATATCTCAACAACGGCTTGTCAATGTTTTAAGACTAACTTTGGTACATGGACCCATGACCCAATTCTTTGGACATAGAAATCTGGGGACCATTGGGGACAGTACCATTGCTGCTAGACCCCCATATTGCTGCTTGCAGCTATATTTGTATGAGTCTTCAGAACTGACACAAAGCATAACAAAGCTTCAATTTGTTAATTGTCCTTATGCCCAATCGCTCATGCCAAATGATGAAGCGTTATAAGCACTCAGTGAATACTCTAATGTGAGATGAACACGTAATTGCTCATAGTGGTATGTTTCCCTAGTATCAAAATGGCAAAGAAGCTTCATAACGCTTTGTGGCACTTCAAGTTGTAAAGCTTTATATGATGACATTATAATGCCTTATGACTGCACTACAACTATATAACTATATATACTATGTGTTTAGCTATAAGGCTTTACGATTGCATTATATCCATTTATGAATGTGTTTAGGTAGTGTAGTGGTTACGGAACCTGGCTAGCATGCTAGTAGCCTGGAAATTGTGGGTACAAATTCTGGTTGCCACCGCTGTGGCCTTGAGCTTGGCACTTAACCCTAAGTTGCTCTATGGGAGACTGGCCCTGACCTAATTGATAGTTGACAAATGTAAGTCGCTTCAGATGAAAATATATGCTAATTGCATAAAGGTAAATAAATATGTTTGTGATTATTTAGAAATACTGGGTTCACCAGGAAATCTTGGCTGTCCATGTCAGGAAATGACATTTCAATGACACTGTGTTTGTCTGGGAAACTGTGTTATCATGGCAATTGATGAGAAGAAGGCAGAGAGTCTGCCTTCAGAATCTGTCTGCTCTCTCTCTCTCTCTGTCTCTCTCTTTCTCTCGCTCTCTCTCAAATTCAAATTTTCAGCATGACTCAGAAAAGTAGTATTACCAAAACAAACATATACTGTTTGAGGAAAAACAAAAAAAGGGAAGAAATCAAATATGGAAGGGAACTTATAATACTTATGACCTCAGCTCAGTTTACTTTCAGTGAACTTAATTAAGTTAACCTAAGATGAAAAAAAGGAAGCATATATGTGTTTAAAAATCATTTTCAACAATCCAGGTGTAAAAGGAAACTTATTTTACACATATTTGCTTAAATCTAAATTAAAAAGGAAGGAAACTTGTTTTAAACCTGTA
The DNA here is from genome assembly GCA_015244755.2 of Tenualosa ilisha. Taxonomy (NCBI): domain Eukaryota; kingdom Metazoa; phylum Chordata; class Actinopteri; order Clupeiformes; family Clupeidae; genus Tenualosa; species Tenualosa ilisha. The sequence continues at coordinate 3,640,642 of PYXC01002019.1, forward strand.
CCTGTACTTGTTTTAAACCTGTTTTTTCCCCTCCTCCCCTCAACCACCCCAAACACCCGCCTGCCCCCTTTTCCTGGTAGTATGCAACACACCTTACTTTCTTTTCAAAGCAATACACATTAGGAGGCACACATCATATATCCACCAGAAAAAACAACAACCTGATAGACTAGGGCAAGGGAGGTATGTGGTTGCCTCTGCAGGTATGTCTCTGCATGCCTTGCTCCTTCTTATGTAAATACATATCAGAGTAGGCATATATGTATGATTGCCTAGGGGGAATGTAGCAGATGGAAATCTGGGCACATACACATTAAAGAAGGCACATTTTTCCTGTCATAGCCATTCAAACATAGGACAAGTTTGGCGAGTTGTGTAGAGGGTGTGAGGGGGTGTTACCAAAAAGGTGGCAAATCTTGGGGGTTGGGCGGGCCCTGGGCCCTGCTGTACACAATGCCTCCCCTCTGCCCCCTCATCGTGGCATACCATGGCCGGGGTCGGGCCATGGATGGGTGCTCAGGTAGCTTCAGCTGTCCAGACTATTTATTATTATTAACATCATTATTAGTATCATTATTATTATTATACATATAAAAGACATAAATTAACACATTTAATACCCTTCTCCCCCAATACCCCCTTCATCATGATCCAGCTTCCATTGCCCTGGCCTGACATTAATCCAGCATAGCATACTGTATATTCACTCACATGCACACGCTGTCACAAAAACCCATACACTGTTCATCTCTCTCTCTCTCTCTCTCTCTCTCTCTCTCACACACACACACACACACACACACATACACACACACATACACACACACACATACATACACACATCCCTATCAACCTCTGTTTTCTTCCACACACTGAACTAAAAAAGCCAGACTGCACAGGAGGACAATGAAGGTGTTGGAATGTCACCTGGCATACCAATACAGACAAGCACACACACACACCTTCACACTGATACATGTGCACACACACACACACACACACACACACACACATACACACACACACAGCCATAAAACCACATGACATTGTATGCATGCATTTGTATGTTTCAGAGAGAGGCTTATTTTACAGAGGAATCTTGTCCTCTTTTCCCTGGTCCACACATACACACATACACACACTCTCTCTTTTCTCTTTCTCTCTCTCTCTCTCTCTCTCTCTCTCTCTCTCTCTCTCTCACACACACACACACACACACACACTTTAATGAGCATAATTTCCTGTCTTTTTCTTCCCTCTTTCAAGCCAGGATTTATCCTCTCAGCTCTGCCAGCTCTCCAAATCTACCTTTTCTTCCTTTTTTCCCTCCTCTTGTCCTTTTCTTCATCTCTTGTTTCTTGGAGCAGACCCTTCCCTTTGTGTTTAAATCAGGCATGCTGGAGACATGAGACAGCTCTGTTCTCCACTTAATTCAACTTGTAATTCATGCAGGCTAACACACACACACACACACTATATCTACCCACACATACACACACACACACACACACACATACACACACTGTATCTACCCACACACACACACACACACACACACATACACACACTGTATCTACCCACACACACACACACACACACACACACACATATACACACTGTATCTACCCCCCCCCCCCCCCCCCACACACACACACACATACATACACACATTGTCTCTATCCACACACACACACACACACACACACACACACATCTACATGCATACATACACACAGAGACATAGGCACACATACAAACACACATTTGTGCACAGAAACACACACCACTCTGTTCTCTGAAACTGGAGCAGGATTTTGGTATACTGTATATGTTCTTTTCCTAGTCAATGTGTGATGCAT
>PYXC01002019.1:3647500-3652500 GCA_015244755.2 Tenualosa ilisha
AGCCAAGGGCAGCCAGTGAAGTTCAATGAACAGAGGTGTGACATGTGCCCTTTTTGGCTGGTTAAAGACCAGACGTGCAGCTGCATTCTGGATCATCTGTAGCGGTCTCACTGCACAGGCTGGTAGGCCTGATAGGAGGACATTGCAGTAGTCAAGACGAGAGATAACCAGGGTCTGAACCAGGAGCTGGGTTGCATGTTGGGTTAGGTACGGCCTGATCTTCCTTATGTTGAATAGGGAAAAACGTCACGACCGAGCCACAGAGCAACGTGATCTGCAAAGGTCAGTTGGTCATCGATCATGACACCTAGGTTTCTTGCCACTTTGGTGGGAGAAACAGACAGGGAGTCGATCTTGATACCGATGTCGTGGTGTATGGCTTGTTTGGCTGGGAGGACCAGCAGTTCCTCTCTCTTCTCCATTAATTCCTTACTTCCTCTTCCTTCGTTCTTCTCTCTCTCTCTCTCTGTCTCTCTCTCTCAGTATCTCCCCTGCATTCTGATTTATTAGCAGATTTAGGAATATTTATTGCTGCAGAAGCACATGTAGAGGAGGACCTCGCATTTCACATTCCTTTTATTACACACATATTTTATTTCCTATGCCCCCCTACACACACACACACTCACACACACACACACACACATGTGAGGCAATTCTCTGATAAGACCATGTAGCTTAGAATAGGCTGGGTTTATTTTATGGTAGTTCTGCCTGTCGAGACAGTCTCTCTGCAGGGTTTCATAGATTTGGATCAGTCAGACACGCGCACATGCACACACACACACACACACACACACACACACACACACACACACACACACACACACACACACACACTATGGAGGGGGAGACGTTTGAGTCCCAGCAGGCTAAGAGAGAACATTGGCGATTACTGTGTTCTCTTGGCCCTGCTGCTTGAGATCAGTGCATTTAAATGGCCCTCTGCTTCAGCTTCATCTGCTTTCATTGCTGGAACCGAGGAACATCATCTGCTTGGGGTTGGCACACTGCTGCTAACACACACACACACACACACACACACACACACACACACACACACACACACACTTTGTCTGTGGCACTGCCTGTCTGTCTTCCTCTTTGTCTGAGGCTGATTCTTTCTGTCAGTCTGTTTCTGACAGAAAGAAAATGTGAAAAAAAGAGAAAATGCTGCCTTCTATGTATACATATAGTATAATGTATACACATATAGGCAACATGAAGTAAAACTGTCACATCTATAACGCCAATATAATGCCATGGTGTGGTATGATGTGAATGATGGTCACAGTTTGAGGTTGAGCATTCATTCTTCTTGGTTGTAGAACACATTTTATGAAACTTTTCACATAATCATTCACATCATACAAATGACATAGCATTTTGTTATTGCGTTATGGACATGACAGTTTGCATGAAATTGCCCTCAAGAACAGCTTCTTTCCCACTGCCAGCACTCTCCTGAACTGTGGATAAGTTGGCTCATAATGACTCATGCACACACTTCTCCCACACATCATTCCATGTATCTTGCACACTATTTGTTGCACTACGTCTTATTTGTGTATTGTATCATTTGTACATTATGTTGATATGTGCCTAGATGTATATTGTCTCTATTATACAGTGTGTGCCCATAGTACTTTTTGCCTACTGAATGTATGCTACTACATGTCTACTTGTTGAATGTATAGAGAGTTAACACCTACCAAAGTCAAATTCCTTGTGTATGTAAGTACACTTGGCCAATTAAATTGGCCAATTTTAAATCTCATTATACTGTGTATAATGACAATAAAGGCTTTCTATTCTATTCTATTCTAATTAAACTGATTCCGATTCTGATACTCGTTTGATCCTGTGAGGAAAACTCTGTCTCTTTGTCTGGGGTTTTCTCTATGTCTGTTTTTCAGTCAGTTGGTCAGTCAGTCAGTAAGTCTGTCTGTCTGCCTGTCTGTCCAAAACAGAGAAAATGCTGCCTTCTAAGGTGGCATTTGGTGGCAGCAAGGCTTCAAATAAATGCATAAAATTCTGCCTTCTAATGAACTTTCATTTTGCTCAGCTTTGAAAATGTATGTAATTATTAAGTTAGCTCTTGGTATCTTGGTAACAATGTCTCAACAATTAAATAAAGTAAAAAGTAGGTGGCATTTGACTTAACTATCTAGCTCTTCTGAAATTAAGTTTTAAATTTGAAATGAAGTATCTTGATGTCTGTTAGGACAAGTGACTCGTTGGACAATTAAGAGGGTGAGGCAGGAAGTCACAACCTCCCCTTCTTAGACTGTCTGTATGTCTGTCTGTCTCCCTGCCAATCTGCAGTTTAGTGTCCCTGTCCGTCTGTCTGTCCATTTCTCTGCTGTCCTGTGTATACCTGTCTGTGTCTGTTTCTTTCTGTCTGTCTACCTTTACACCTGATTGGCTGACTGTTGGTCTATGTCAGTTTGTCTGTGTACTTATACTTGTGTGCTTGTATCCTGCCTCTCTGTTTTTCTCTCTGAGTGTCTGTCTGTCTGTCTGTTTGCTGCTCATCTTTCTGTCTTCCTCTTGTTCTGTCTGCTCTCTGCCATTGTTTTCTCTTCATCTCTTACTGTCTTTCTGTCTTCCTCCATTTCTTACTTTGTCTGTATCTCTTCTTCTCTCTTTTTCTCTTTTGTTTTGTTTGTCTCTCTCTTTCTCCTCCTCCCTCCTATGGATCTCAGTGCTTTATTGTGAGGTGTGTGTGCTCTGTGATTTTCTATGTTTCTGGACATGTGGTGTGTGTGTGTGTGTGTGTATGTGTGTGTGTGTGTGTGTGTGTGTGTGTGTGTGTGTGTGTGCAGTTAAAGTGTGTACGAGTGTAAATGTGCATATGTGTGTTCTACCCAGGTGCATTGCCTCTGTATTTGTGTGTTTCACCCAGGTGTGTTTCTCAGCAGTTCCCCCCGGCTGCTCGCAGGTGCAGTTCTAAAGTGTGTGATCCTGATGCCTGGCAGGTAATTTGGACATTCCTCTCTTCCCCATCTCCTCTCTATTCGCCTTTCCACCCCTCTTCTTCCTCTCTCTCTATCCCCCTCTCCAAACTTCCGCCCCTGCATGCACAGCTGCATGTGTGTGTGTGTGTGTGTGTCCATATCTGAAGAGATAAATAGCTTTGATTCTGTCTTTCTGTCTTTCTTTACAATGCCTGTGTGAAGTGCATGTGTGTGTGTGATTTTGTGTGTATGTGTGTGTGTGTGTGTGTGTGTGTGTGTGCCTGTGCAATCACAGCATGGTGACCTATGCCATCTCAGCAATGAGCTCTGATTTCTTGGAGAGCAGATGAAACTGTCATTCTTTGAACAATCTTTATGGGAGAGCGGGGAGCAGAGGGGTCACACACACACACACACACACACACAAACACACACACATACACAAGCACTGAAACCCCTAAAGGCTAGGAAAGAGAGTCAGAGAAGAAAAAAACATATACACAGACACACACACACACACACACTCACACACTCACACTCACACATTCACACACACACACACACACAGTACAAGAAATGAAACATTTAAACAGAAAATGGAGGGGAGGGACAAAGGAAAGGCACACACACACACACACACACACACACACACACACACACACACACACTCATACATGGTTATTAAATGATTAATATCATGTATGAACAGTAATGTATTTCCCTGTGTGACAAAGTGTGTAAAAATAAGAATAAAGAATAACAGTCTATTGAAAAAAAAACTATTGAGGCGAGAAGTGTGTGTATGTGTGTATGTGTGTGTGTGTGTGTGTGTGTGTGTGTCTGAAAGAGGACTGTACAGAGCTGTAGAGTGGGGTTGCACATAAAACAGATTCTAATGTATTCAAGAATAAGATGAGTTTTTCCCAGGGGCAGAACAGAGTCCACAGTCACCTCTGTGCCACGTTCTACCACCTGATTCACAGACAGGAGAGGGAGAGAGAGGGAGACAAAAAGAAATGGATGGGGAAGGGGTGGCTACAGTCACCTCTGCTAACCCCTACCTAACTCCACTGAGATGGGGGCACATAGGACAGTGAGAGATAAAGAAATAAAACAGAGAGAAAGGTGACTCTCTCTTTCCTAGCCTGGCTTTTGTGACTTTTTTGAGATTACCTCAATCAGAGATTGAGCTTGGTCTGGATACCTAGTCGTCATCTAACTCTTCTTTGAGGCCAGATCAACAAATACAGATGAATATGCCTGATTTTGCCTTTGGGTGTTAAGTGAGCATCAGTCATGTCAGGGGTGAAAACCTGTTTTTCTTTGGTTCCCTTTCTAAGAGAAACCAAACAAAGTGCTATTAGGCCAGAGCTGCAAAATGAAATAAAATCGTTTGCAGATCAAGATGGGTTTTCCCAGGCTGTCTTTTTCCATTACTTTCAATGTAAATCCAGTTCAGACCCCTGACATTCATGACCCTATAAGTTTAAATACCAGAAATAAAATAAATGAACCAGAATGTGATAGGCTACAGTTACGCAGTGAAAATGATGGACACAAGCACCAACCAATCAAACAGTAAATCTGCAGCTCAAACAAAGCTGAGGGAATGTGATAAAGGAGCGAAAATAAATATGGCCAAATTTGTTTGTTTTAAGTACAAGTATGGTTTTGCTTGTTTTAAGTATTAAGTATTAGATTTGAATATTTTGTCTTATATTTAAAAAATGTTTGCAGAATGTTAATACATCTAGTTGTTCTAAAAACAATACACTACATTACCACTACATTTTATTATAAAGACAGACAGGTGTGTCAGTAACTCCAGAAAACTCCAGAAGACTCTGCCTACCACCTGAACCCCCACAAATTCCTGAGTCAATTATGACCTCAGGTAGAGGGGCAGGAGAGGGATAGGAAGAAGAAATAAGACAGAGAGGAAGAGTGGAGCAGTGGATAGAAACACAAGTGGTTTTCTTCATTCATTTATTCTTTATAATAATAATAATAATAATAATAATAATAATAATAATAAGAAGAAGA
>PYXC01002019.1:3657500-3675000 GCA_015244755.2 Tenualosa ilisha
AGAGAGAGAGGAAATGGAAAAAGAGAGGATGTGATGGGAGTGATGGGGAAGAAGAGAGAATAAAAAAGAGAAAGAGTCAGGGGGTGAAGGGAACATAGGGATAAAAAGTGATAGGGAAGGAAAGAAAGAGAAAGAGTGAAAGAGTCAGGGGAATACAGAGTAAATGAAACAGCAAGAGAAATAGAGAGGGAGAGGTAGAGGAGATTGTGGGATGAGAGAGAGAAGGAGAAAGAGAGGGGTGGAGAGAGAAAAACAGACATGGAGAGAGGGAGAAAGAGAGGGGTGGAGCAAGACAGGTTTGGAGAGTGAGAGAGAGTGATTGCAGAAGTCCTTAAATTGTATTTTTTATAGTTTAATCTCCCATAGATGTAATGAATCTCCATCTTGTGTCTCTCTTGTCTAATCCTCTGTTGGGTTTGGCTGCGGCCCGCCATCCTAATTCACTGTGAAATGAGGAGCGTCAGATACACACACACACACAGAAAGAGAGAGAGAGAGAGAGAGAGAGACATCCATACACACACACTCACACACACACACACACACACACACACAGACACACACAAATCTTGTGTTTGACGTGCCTTATGAGCTTGCTCTGAGGCACTGAGTTATTTATATCAGACGGAGTGTGTTCGTCTGTGTGTGTGTGTGTGTATCTGTTCTATGACGAGATTTAGAGAAAAACTTCGGAGACTTTGTATATCTCTGTCGGTTATGGTTTTGCATATTATGTGTGATTTTTCGTGTTTACTTCGTTTTAAAAGCTCAATGCAAAATCCCAAATTTAAATATTTTTGTCTCTAACTCACTGTGTGTGTGTGTGTGTGTGCGTCAGCAGTGAGTGAGACAGAAAATACAGGCACTGCTATGACACAGCCTGAATCTATATTCATCGCATAAGCACAGTTATGTGTGTTTATATAGCATGCAGTAGAATAGTCTCTCCTGTTTCACACAGTTCAATTAAATTTTATTCATATAGCACCTTTTACAATAGTATTGTCTCATGGCACTTACAGCAAGGAGCACCCAAGAGCAACAGGGGCAAGGGAAAACTCCCTAGTAGTTGATAGTCTAGGAAGAAACCTTGGGCAGATCCCCGACTCAAGGGAAAAACCACTGCCAGGGGTTGTTCTGGAAAAGTGCAATCAGTAGTTACCATGTCAGACTACAATTTGTCCATAGTTTTAGCTGAGCATCATAATGATTCCAAAATATTGTCCGACATATAAAATGATATGGTAGACAAGCCATAGGTAGTCAAGGACAGGATAATAGCAGCCTAACATTTTGTCAAAGTCAAGGAGTAAGATTGATCATGTTTCACACGACTATTCAGAGAGAGGTCCTGGTCAATGATTATCCAGAAGTCTTTAACTCGTGTGTTCAATGACAGTGAAAGGCTACTGAGTAAGTTTTGGTGGCAGGGTAAAACGTTATTCAGCTGTTTAGGGCCTATCATCATAACTTCAGTTTTATCAGAGTTTAAACATAATTATTAGTCATCCAGATTTTAATGTCTTGGAGGCTGGCATCAAGTTCAGTTATTACCGTACAGTCATTAGGCTTCATAGAAAGGTAAAGCTGGGTGTCGTCTGCATAGGAATGGAAAGTACACCATGTTCACTTATAAAAGATCCAAAAGGTATCAGGAGAATAACAGGGGTCCTAGCACTGAGCCTTGGGGTACACACAATATTTCTGTATGTTTACTTTGGTGTGGCATCATGATTCATTATGAGCATGTACAAACTGGTAGCGACTAGAGAGGGAGGACTTGAATCAGTCTAATGCAGAATCTTTGATGCCTATCATGTGTTCATGCCTGTGTAGTAGGATGCCATGGTCTATAGTGTCAAAGGCAGCACTAAGATCTAATAGGATCAATACTGATATATATCCATTATTAGATTAAGTAAGGAGGTCATTGAAAACTTTGCCTAGAACTGTTTCTGTACTATGATTAGCTCTAAAGCCTGACTGGAAGGTTTCATGGATATTATGTTTAAGAAGCTACAGATTTACTTAGACACTATTTTTTATTTTAATACAAACGGGAGGTTAGATATGGGTCTGTAATTAGCCAGGACATCAGGATCAAGTTTGGGTTTTTTAATAGATAGTTTAATAATCTGCCCTGCTATGAGTCATTTATAATTTTAAGTATAGTTTCAGCCAGTAGAGGGGGAGCAGTCTTAAAGAGATCTGTAGGGATTGGATCCAGTGAGCATATTGAGGCTTTAGTTAAGGAGATTAAAGACAGAATTTTGGATACATTTTTTAGGTGTAAATGAATCAAGGTATGCTACATGTAACCTTCACGTGGGATCCATATATGGGTAAATGTCAGGTCACTCTCTCTGTCATCCTCAACTGTGTGCAAGTGCAATGTCAATTCATGCATATGTCCATATACAAATTTGTGTGTGTGTGTGTGTGTGTGACAGAGGGAGCTGTGCTGTGGAGCATTTAAATCAAAGGGGACAGTGCATTAAATTTTAACATGGGCAAATTCTCCAGTGGCAAAACTGCGCTATCCACTCAACTCTCCCCTCTGCCACCTCACATTGACCCCTCAGCTAAACACACACACACACACACACACACACACACACACACGGCTCGTTTCTTCCCTGTATCTGTCCAGCATATGTACTGCCATACAACCACCCAGATGGTTGGGTTGTTGAGTTGTTCATTTCTACTGAGGCTGAAGTCATCTGAGTCCAAGGCAGAGAATGTGTGCATTTGTGTGGGGTTGTGTTTCTGTGCCATTTGAGAGTACATCTGTCTTCTTTGCCTTTGTATTTCAATGTCTTGTGTGTGTGTGTGTGTGTGTGTGTCTGTGTGTGTTTGTGGGTGGGTGTGTGCGTATGTGTGTGTGTGAGTGTGTTTGTGTGTATCTTTGTGTTTGTGTGTGTTTGTATGTGTGTATAATGTGTGTGTATGCGTCTTTTGTGTGTGTGTGTGTGTGTGTGTGTGTGTGTGTGTTTAGTAAGAAACAGATGCAGCTGTCTCCTCCAATCCAGTCTGTGCATTCAAAAGCAGCAGAGTTGCATTCTGGGAGGAACAGGCCTGAGGAGAAGATTAAACGAGTGTCGCCTGGAAAAGGCAAACTTACCCTCTCTCCCTCTCTCTCCACACACACACACACACACACACACACACACACACACACACACACACACACACACACACACACACACACACACACACACAGACATTCCTATGTCAGGCCCTCTCAACCATTCACATTGCCCCTCTTGCTCTCTCTCTCTTTTTCTTCAACTTAGTGAACTCCCTTACTTTGTCACCAGCTGCCTTATACCTCTCTCTCCCTCCCTTTTACTCATCCCTCTTTCATAGTCACCTTCTGCTCCCTCTTGCTTTTAAAAACATCACCTTTCTCTCTCCCCCCATCTCTCCCTCCCTCTCCCCTGTCTCTTTCTCTCCCTACATCTACTTGCATTTCTTTTTTCTATTTTCTCTCTGCATCTTCTCTTTAAAACCACTGGATATATAGACTACAGGCATTGCTTTAACAGTAACCCTCTTCTGTTGTTAAGTATGTATCTCTCTCTTTCTATACACACACACACATACAGTCTCTGTGTCTTAATGGTTTATTCAAGCTTTCACTTTAGTTTACTCTCTCAGTTGTCCACTACACACACACACACACACACACACACACACACACACACACACAGTGTTCTTTCTTGACTTCTAACTCTGCCCTCTGTCACTATCTCTTCATCCCTATGTCCCATGTAATCATATTCGTCTTTGTCTTACTTGTAATGTTTAGTGCATATCAATCTCAAACTTCTTTCTGATCTCTAACTTGTCTACATCACTTCTGACACAGCTTTGAAGTGAATTTATCCCTGTGAATATGCACACCCCACCATAACAGTCTACAACAATGTTATGCCACTTCAGTTTTAGGCATACTCACACTCACAATGATGTGGATGTGCACACATACACACTGACAATCTCTCTTTCTCTCTCTCTCTCTCTCTGTGTATGTGTATGTGTTGAGTGACACATCCTAATAAGCCTTCCGTGTATTTGGAGAGTTTCTTGCCTCAGTGATACACAGTATAACAGTACACAGAGTACTGTGCACACACACACACACACACACGCACACACACACACACAGCTAATTAATTGTTGCCCAAAAGAGGCTGTCTGAAGTCTTTATTTTATTTCTCTCTTTCTCTCTCTGTCTTTCTCTCTCTTTCTCTCTCACTCTCCCTCATTCTTCCATATCTCATGAAACCACACACACACACACACACACACACAGTGAGGCAGGACCCAGGGCAGGGAGAAGCAATGCTGCTGACAGGTTTGGGTCATGGGATGTGTCCCAGTATTTACTACTGGTTAAGCTTCAGATAAGAGTGGCTCTAAAAAGTTTTTGTGCAGTGTGAAGTTATGGTTGTGGTGGTGTTTTGTTTTGCGTTGTGTGTGTGTGTGTGTGTGTGTGTGTGTGTGTGTGTGTGTGTGTGTGTGTGTGTGTGTGTGTGTGTGTGTGTGCGTGTGACACAGCAGGTATCAGGCTTTAGGAAATGCCAAAGATTTTAAAGATGAGTCACTCCTCACTGTCTGTGCATGTAAGTGTGTGTGTGTGCATCCATGTGTGTTTGTGTGTCTTGCAGTATCTTTTCTTGCCACTCTGTTATTTGTGAGAGTATCGCAAAGACCCTTCAAGAACAAACAGACTCCTTCTGTTTACAGTTGCCAGGGAAGAACTCCTCAGTTGCCAGGGTGACATTTGCGTAACTATAACAGAGAGAGAGAGAGAGAGAGGGAGAGAGAGAACAGAAGCCTTGAGATCTCATCATACCTCTGTGAAGATCAGCTTTGCTGCCCCCTGTGATCCACTTGTTGAATAACCCTCATCCACCCTTCCTGTCCTTACACACCTCTGAATATATCACTGGCACCCCACATCCATCTTCAGACAGGGGTGTCATGGCAGCAAAGAGGCTTAGGGAGCCGAAAGCATAGCAGACCAATCCACCCCGCATACATTATTACCCACTGCTCACGGACACAGAGACCCTGCTGAAAGAACACCCTTCAGAAAGAATGATGATTTTCCATGCTGTGTAAATGTATGGATGCTGTGAATATGCGTGTTTATATGCTGTGTAAATGTATGGATGCTGTGAATATGCGTGTTTATATGCTGTGTAAATGTATGGATGCTGTGAATATGCGTGTTTATATGCTGTGTAAATGTATGGATGCTGTGAATAGGCGTGTTTATATGCTGTGTAAATGTATGGATGCTGTGAATAGGCGTGTTTATATGCTGTGTAAATGTATGGATGCTGTGAATAGGCGTGTTTATATGCTGTGTAAATGTATGGATGCTGTGAATAGGCGTGTTTATATGCTTTGTAAATATATGGATGCTGTGAATAGGCGTGTTTATATGCTGTGTAAATGTATGGATGCTGTGAATAGGCATGTTTATATGCTGTGTAAATGTATGGATGCTGTGAATAGGCGTGTATTGCCTGTCTTCTGTTGTAGGCCCACTTAGAATCATTTCGTTTAGTTTCTAGGACACTGTGTGCAACACAGGTTTCACTGGTATTATTTGTGTTATACTGACTCAAAATCATTGCGTTGAAGCAGAGGCTTTTTACAGAACCATTTAAAAGTATAATGTCTGGAAAAACCTTCAGAAACTACTAAAGTATACCAGTTCTTTTAATTTTGGTTAGCTCAAATCCAAATATGTTTAGAAACAATCTGAATAGTTAATTAGCAAAAACAGATATCTTTCATCTCTATAAATATTCATAGCTTGGCTCTTTTTAAATATGTACTTTTTACCATTATGATAATTTGAGCTCATTATTTATTTCACTTAATCGGAACAACAAAACCTCAGGTCAATTGATATCTGGAATGCACAATAAAAACATTCATGAACACTCATGATAATGGATCATCTGTTTTGCAAATGAACTATCTGAGAATGCTATCTGTATAGTCCTGTGGGAAATGAAACTGAAAGTGAGCTTGTGGCCCCATTCAGTTAGCGTAAGCCGCCGGTTCACTATTACATGTATGTTGTACCAAATTCTCACTTTTTACTTCCTACACACTGTACTCAGTGAGCTCAAACTATAGGGCTATGGTTGGAAGTACTTCAGACTATCGCTCTAAAAGAGTTCCTGTCTAGAGGTTCTGGTGTGTATGAGGCTGCCAGGGGGTTGAAAATAAGGAGAACGGTGTTCCGCACGACTCCCCCTGCCCCTGCCCGCCCCACCACTCCTGCCCAGGCAAATTAGCTCCTGTTTGCCCTGTCCTTTACAACCAGCAGGGGTCTGGGGGCTGTGTGCCCAGACGGATGCCCAAGTTAGTGGACCTTTAATGGGCTGCTGGGAAGATAAGATGCAGAGATGCCAGCCTCTCCACCTCCTTTATCTCTGTGTCCCCATTTTAATGTGGAGATTGGATACAGGGGAGAATCAGGTCTAGTGTGTGTGTGTGCGTGAGTGTGTGTGTGTATGACCAAATGGGACTGCAGCAGTGTTTCTGGCACACACACACATACATACATATACAGACACACACACCTGCACATGGGAAAAAAAGACATGGATAAGGAGACACACACGCACACATATATATGGGCAATTCAACGCAAACTGTCACGTCCATAACACCAACAAAATGCTGTGCTACTTAATGATTATGTGAAAAGTGGAAGAGTCAATGCTCAAATTTGATGTAGTCATCATTCACATCATACCATACCATGGCATTGTGTTGGTGTTATGGACAGGGCAGTTTTGTGTGAAATTGCCCATATATATATATATACACATTTAGGTACAATTACACTAACACTAACACACCCAGACATGCATTTGGAAGTAGGCGCATACACAAACACACACACACACACACACACACACACACACACACACACACCTACTCCTCTTTTTTTAAATGTGGCAATGAGATTCAGGAGGCACTAAGTCTGATGTGTGTGACCGAATGGCAGGCACAACAGTGGGGGACTGCAGACAGCCTGGTCCTTCTGATGGACAGGCAGACAGACACACACACACACACACAAACACACAGATGCACAAACATGCAGGCACACATAGATGCATGCCTCTGGTCACACACACAAACACACAGACACACAAACACACACACTCCTACTTGGTGGGTCTGGCTCTCTGTGTGATGTGGAAACTCAGTGAAGCACAGAATCGAACACGTTCCAATTTTCTGCCAGCGGGGATGCCAAACTGAATTAAGGGGAAAACAGCCATGAGAGAGGACAGGAGAGAGGGGGGAGAGTGGAGAGAAGAGGAGAGGAGAGGAGAGGAGAGGGGAGAGTCAGAGGCGAAAGCTATCTAAAATCCTGGACTTATGTTCAGAGATGCCGCTTTTGCTCTTTCTCTCTCTCTCTCGAAATTATCCTAGGTTGCAAAAGGAAATTGACAACTTATTTATGAAAAATAAACAAGCTAGAAAAATCCTAGATATCTAAATTAAGATTAGGGATGCTATTAATTCTCTGTGGTGTGTTTATAATGGGTTGAAAATGTGTGTGTGGTGTTTATAATGACTGGAATATGTGTGTATGATGTGTTTATAATGCAACCTGGGCATTGCAGGCTACATGGCTGGGTCCTCAGTCTCAAATATTGTAAGTGTACTCTTTTAATTGTATAATTGTAAAAGTGGACTGACAGTGCCTATTGCTTTGAGACAAAGACAAATCTTACAGTAATAAATGCAGATCTCTATAGCATGTTGATAATAATAATAATAATAATAATAATAATAATTATACCCAATACCCAAGTTCCACTGTCTTTACTCACTGTGTTAAGCTGGAAATGTCATTTCCATGGAAATGGCATTTCTGTTTTTAGAAAACAAGCAAATGTGTTTTTCAATTTGCTGGGTCACCTATCCCCTGTCCATGTTTGCTAGATCACCTATCCCCTGTCCATGTTTTTTATATGCAGATGTATGACATAGGTACTGTGATGTGGATGCATGCTTAGGCCCCCCCACCCTGTGATGTTTTCAACTCTTAGTGAGTGCAAAAAATAAATCGGCTATAACTTTAACCTGCTTTACGCAGTGCCTGAAGTGGTTGTAGGAGACAATGTGAGATAAAGATAAAATCTGTAAAAAAAAAAAAAAGTAATTGAATTGTCTATGGGATCACAATAATCATGTGATTGTAGATGACTGGTGAAATGATTTGTCAGGGTTGCCCAATGCATTATTAATCATCTCTCTCTATAATGTGTATTTGTTTGCTTTTTGGGAACAACAAATAAACAAACCAAGCCAAATCACATAGTTTATTATCTACTGCATTTAGAATGAATCATAATGAGGACAATTTATTGATTTATTTATTTTCATCAAAAAAATACATTCAGTTGGTTTTCTGTGCACATCGCTTTTTTAAGGATGCGATTATATTAAGACTAGGTGTTAGTATTTCAGTTCCTCGTGTGTGGCAGTGTTGACCCACACCGTCATGTTTGGGGCCAAATCTAATTTTCCAGGACCAGAATATCTGGCTGCTTGTGCTCGGCTGTGGGCTGTGAGCTGTGGGCTGTGGGCTGTGCTGTCAGTATGAGAGACCAGTGATGCCAAAGGCTGTGACAGCAGCATCAGCCTCTGCCTTTGCTCAAGCTGCTAGTGCTTTGCATGCCTGTCTGTTCCTGCCCTGCTAACATCTGTCTGGGTGCTAATGCCCGTCATGGCAGAGAGGGTGGGAGAGAGAGAGAGAGGGAGAGAGTGTGTGTGTGTGTGTAATTGTGTGTGTGTGTGTGTGTGTGTGTGTTTATGTGTGTGTGTGTGCGTTAGCGCTGACATCTCCAGCATCTGGCCAAGGGCACAAAGCTGTCTGAGAAAGGCACTGATGACTGTTGAGCTAATTTAAGTGTGATTGGTGCTGAATGATGTTTGGATGGTGCTAACTTATGTTTGTATGAAATGTGTGTGTGTGTGTGTGTGTGTGTGTGTGTTTGTATCTCTGTCTCACTATCCCTCTCTTTTTCTGTCTATTTTTGCGTGTATGTATGTGTGTGTGTGTGTGTGTGTGTGTGTGTGTGAATGATGTTTGGATGGCGCTAACTTATGTTTGGATGGTGTGGAGCGAGTGGTGCTAACTTATGTTTGAGTGCAGTTAAATTATGCTGATGATGCTGAATTGTGTTAATATGTACAGGGTTCTGACTAGCAGGCATTTACAGAGTGAAAATAAACATGACTTATCACCATTCAAACATGTTTGAACAGATGTCACAATGATAATAAGTCATACTTATCTTCACAGCGTTCTGTAAATGCCTGCCTTGTTTGGTCCGGACACACAGCATGTATAGATAAGATGATATCAGTTGAAAGTAGTGAGATTACATTGTGGAATAACTCTGTGAATATTCCGCTGTTTTAGTGCATTAGTTCTATTAGTTAATTAGTAATAGTTCTAGAGTTCCATATATCAGTAAATTAATAATAGATTGAAACATTTGGTTTTGTCACTTTTTTGACACTTTTGCTAAAAACAAATGCATCCCAACCGATCCCATCAATGTGCTGAGGTACACTGGCGTTTCCACCGGTGTCCAAAGCAGGCAGACAGATGATGATGAGGTGAAGGATGTGTGGCTGTTTCTGCTACTTACGTCACAAGTCAGTGCTTGCATCAGCGTTTGCACTCTAAATGATAATGATGGCTGTGATGATGCCACATTGTCAAAGGAGTCTGGTAGAACATCACACTCACAAGGCCACACACACACACACAACCTGCAAACCCCTATTAGTAAGTATGTGACTCTAATCTGGTCAGTAGAACTGGTAATGGTGGATGGTGCCGATCAGACCACATTTGTCTGTGCAGCCAGCATCTCTCTCTCTCTCTCTCTCTCTCTCTCTCCTCACTCTCTCTCTCTCTCTCTCTGTGTGTGTGTGTGTGTGTGTGAGAGAGAGTCTGAAATTTGTCTGCTTTCATCTGGCAGAGTGATTACATCTATTTAAGGTTATTCGCTCTTAGTCTACGGTTCACAAAACATTGATTACGCCTTTGGCTGAGGTCACTGTGGAAAAGGGGAATGAAAGCTGCCTGTGTTTTAGGTAGGGAGTGAATGAGTGAGTGACTGAGTGTGTGTGTGTGTGTTTGTGTGTGAGACTGTGCATTTGTGTGTGTGTAAGTGAGTGTGCGTGTGTGACTGAGTGTGTATGTGTGTGAGTGTGTGTGTGAATGTCTATGCATGTGTGTGTGTGTGTGTGTGTGTGAGTGTGTGTGTGAGTGTCTATGCATGTGTGTGTGTGTATGTGTGTGTATGCGAGAGAGAGAGAACAGAGAGGGAGAGAATGGGAGTAGAGCAGGAGAGTAACCAAGTGAGTGAAAGAGAGAGACAGAGAAAGCCAGATAGAGAGAGAGGGCAACAGCAAAAGAATGAGAGACAGAGAGAGAGAGAGAGAGAGAGAGAGAGAGAGAGAGAGAGGGAGAGATGGCGCAAATGGGCTTTTCTTTTGATCGTGTCATTGATTGGGGCGAGTGAAATGGATGTTTCGCCTGAGCGAACAACACAGGGACAAACGAGAAGAGAGAAGAGAGGAGGACTGAACAGAGGCAGATGGGCCGCTGGAGGAGTGGAGGTGGAGGAGGAGGAGGAGGAAGAGGAGGGAACGAAGGATGAAATAAGAGAGATAGAAAGAAGAATGGAGGGGTGGGTTGGGTGCGGAGGTGAAGAGGCTTTTGTAAGTGCCTGAGTTCCAGTCAGATCTTGAAAAGGTTGAGCAGGGGGAGCAGGTGCCTCTATTTCTTAACTTTTCCTCTCCCTCTCTCTCTATCCCTCTTTCCCTCTCTCCCTCTCTCCCACACAACACACACACAAGCTTGCTCTCCATTTTTCTTTCTCCCTCTCTCCTGCTGTCACTCACTCACACACAATATCTCCTCTCATACACACTTCCCTCTCCCATATGCACCTTTCTTTTTCTCTGTCTTGCTCTCGCTCTCTCACACACACACATCTTTTTTTTCTCTTTTTTCCTCTCCCGTCCTCTCTCCTCTCTGTCTGGTTCCTTATGACTTTACATGCTTTGATGTTTTTAATGACACAGGGCCCCTCTGAATGACACAGGAGTCTTTCCTTTGTTAATTTCCTGTTGTCATGGTGATTTATGATTTTAGTTCTCCACCACCAATAGCGTCACACTTGTTATCGGGACGACGCTGTGTTCAACAGTGTGTGTATTTGTACCCTCTCCCAAATGACACATCCTTAAGACACTTAACCACACACTCTCCATGGTTGCATTCAGTTTCTTTCAGTCACGCTCCTTATCACAAAATACATGTTTACTTGCTAAATATGCTTCTGGCATCCCCTAGCAGATCATGGGCCTACTAGCAAAACTGCTCCCCATAACCCAACTAAGTGTCCCGCCCCAGTTCCATCCTGTGACCCATAAACTCCCTCAGTAAACCTCCATGTAGGATTCTCTCACTGGTTCATGTAAGTAAATGGTTGCATCGGTCAACAGATGTTTGAACGTGCTCTGCGGGTCAGTCTGGTGGCATTATCATTCAAGACGCTTTTAAAAATCACCAAAAATCCAAGAATCTATGACAGCCACAAGTCCACCATCTGTAGGGCTTTATATGTTAGACCGACACATCTGGGAACTTTACTCCTGAGACACGTCCATGCCTCGTTTTAGGGGAAAGTGGATGAGTTCGATATAATAAGGGGCATTGAAGCAGTACCGGTGTGGCGATGGCTACAGGCTTATAACATCGCTAAGTAAACATGAATAAAAGGACTGAGATAAGATCTGTGTTAGAGTGATTATTGTGGTAACTAGGAGTTAAATGTAGTTTTGCTGTTTAACTGCTGCCTGTTTATCTATGTTAACTTAACATGACATATTGTCAACAACGCATGAATTATACCGTAATTCTACTACTTGAAATATGATTGTGTTTTCTACAGCTAGAATCAGATAGTTGGCTATGTACAACTGACAATGCACAGTTAGCTTGTTAGCAGGCTACCTAGCAATTTTACATAACTTAGTCAACATTCTTTCAGCATGAGTCTGTTACATGACCATCTCTCTTCACAACATTTGGGCTTATAGACAATTTGAATCAACAGTGAATTTAAAGATAGATACAAATTGTGTCTTCTTTCTCATAGAGAAGAACATCAAACATGCCGCTATCCCCAAAAAGGGGTGTGATGCTGAGAGACTACTGTGTATGACGTGTGACCGGTCTAATGTCTATGAAATCAGAGGGTACAGTAGCTGGGTTTTCGCGACTGATTACCTTAGTCTGAGACTGAGCTTGGTGCGGCAAAAAATAGCTGTCATCTCCCACTGTTGGTGAGATCAGCGAATGTACAATGCCTCTGCTGGCTATTTCTTGATTTGTGATTCTTGACCATAGGGGTTATACGCTCTGATTCAAACATGTGTCCCCTCGGATATTATGACATCACTATGGCTGATTATTGCACCTGATACACCTGATGGTGTATTACAGTGATAGTTAGAGATGGCTAGCATTGGTCTGAAGCATAGTATAGTACAGTATAGTATATTATGGTAAAGTATACTATACTAAAACATTTCAGAATAATACTGAACCCCAACATATGCAGAATCCATCAGTAGGTTAATATCTCCACACATGCTTGATTCTCCATTCATAGAGTCTTTATGTCCTCTCGAGCATCTTTTAAATTAGTGGTGAGGGGGTGTTATGTTTCTGTCTCCTAGCACACAATAATGTCCAATGTACTGAAAGCTATTCTTGTAAGCCATTGCAGGCAAAATAAAAATCTCTATAAAACTGGAGTGATGGAATCTCTGGCAATTAAGTACTTTTTTCTTTCTCCAGTGAGTCTCCCTTTCATTAGCTCGTATTAGTGCGGGAATCTATTACACTTAAAGGGGCTGTTAGCGCCAAGCACTCTCAATATGCTGCATATTATGGTCTGCCGACTCATTACCCGCCCTGCCCATTACAGCAGCAGCATGGAGGTGTCAGGGACACATCATCACACTCATGTCACTTATGGGACACACACACGCTCGCATGCACAAAATGACACACACCATCACGCTCATGTAATTTGTGGGACACATATATGCATGCACGCACACAGACACACACACAGACAAAGATTGACAACACTGCATTGATGTCACTTGCGGGACACACACACACCATCACAGTGATGTCACTTTCACACAAGCCCATTCCACTACAGTTACCCCCCCCCCCCACACACACACACACATATGTACCCCTGCACGCTTGCATGAGCACTTGCACACAGACATACACATATACACACACACACACACACACATTCCATTAGAAATGTGCTACAAACACACATGAACACACACAAACACATTGATGTTGCTCAGGAGACCCACACACTCCATCAGAAATACACACACACACACACACACACACACACACACACACTAATGTCACTAGTGACAGACATTCAGTAGATCAGAGATACATAACAAGTCTCACATACATCTTGGTGGGCTTCCCTCACTCACACATGGACACACACACACACACCACACACACACACCACCTCAACATTGATGCCACTAGTGGAAGGACTGAGGTACGCACACACTTGACCGCAGTCTCACACACACCCTAACGGTACTCATGGGATTAGACACACACTCCATGTACATACTTAAGCACACACACCACCTCCTCACTTATGTCACCAGTGGGACTCACAAACACCCACTCCATCAGAGATACACACACACATGACCAGTCTCATACACACTCAGATTCTACTCATGGGATTCACACACACACACACACACACACACACACCACACACATTCCATGAAAAATACAGTACATGAACACACACACTTACACACACACACAACTTAAACAGAGAATTATGAACTAAAAGACTGTACAGTTTCAGTTCAGTTTCTAAAACTTAGACAGCTTCAGGTTGATGCCCTTGTAATGTGTGTATGCATGTGTGTCTCTGAGGCCTGATCTGTCTGAACACACTCACACACACACACACACACACTGTGCTTATCACTGATTGGTCAGCTGGGGTTCATTAGGACTCCTATTTAGAATGGAAAAAGACTCTTAATGAAGGACAAAGAGGTAATGAACATAATTAGAATCAATACAAGTCAGAGAGCGTAAAAACTACATGTGCATCATCTCAGCTTTGGCTAATTTATGCAGAAGTCCAAGTGGAGCAAGACGTTGCCATGGAAAGTTTTTAAGCTGCGGCTTGTCAATTAATCATTTAGTTAGAGTTAGATATGCCCACATGAAGAAGCTCCCACTGTAGCATTTTATTTCTTTCCATTTTTGTGAGGACACTTATCTAGCACAGTTGTTAACAGTCTGAATACAAAAATGCTAACCCTAACCCTAACCCTAACCCTACTGCTCGCTAAAATCAAGCTGATGAATGCGGCCAATGTAACAGGAAGTTTATTAGCAACTATAAACCTTTATTAAATTCAATACTGTTTTCTGATTGGCTGACAGAGTGTGCATTATTCCTCGATAATGGGACACCAATGACATATATGGTCAAAATGGTTAATCACCATTCCGTATTATCACTCGTTAGAATGGTAAAAGTAGTCTGTAACTGTAACTGAATTGCAACTGGTTGGTAGCCATAATAACTGAATAAACTAGAGCAGCCTTGTGGATATACTTACTCTACTACAAAGTGTTAGACTACACCGAAGCTACAAACCAGCCATTTTTTTGTAAATTACTCAAAATATTTAAATAAATATATTGGGATAATGGCCTTCAAGGTGTCCCGATAGGGGAATAGTGGATAGATAGATAGATAGATAGATAGATAGATAGATAGATAGATAGATAGATAGATAGATAGATAGATAGATAGATAGATAGATAGATAGATAGATAGATAGATAGATAGATAGATAGATAGATAGATACTAATTTGTTTGGAGTGGTAGTGTGAATGTTGTAATAGAATGGGGTGGGGTGGGGGTTGATGGAGTCTGTGCAATGGGCTAATACAGTTCAGTAAGAGTCCAGTCCAGTCTTGACTTGGGTAGGGTAATTAAAAGAAGAGTAAAAAGTAGACCAGGTGAGGTCCAGGCATTGGACACGGGGTCACTGTGTGGTATACAATCAAGCAGGCCAGTCTATCTCACACCTCTTCTGTGTGGTGTTGTAGAGCTGTATAGCCCATGGGACAAAGGACCTTCTCAGCCAGTTGAGCATGACAGAGGCATAAGCCTGCCACTGATCATATTCCTCTGTCTGGAGAGTGTGTTGTTGCAGGAGATGACGGTCATTGTCCAGTACAAATATCAATCTGCTCAGGGTCATCTTTCCTGCTACTGATGTCAGTGACTCCAGTTTAATGCCAACAACAGAGCCAGCTTTTCACACCAGCCTGTCTAATTGTCCAGCATCCCTCGTCCTTGTGCTGCCTCCTCAGCACACCACAGCATAGAAGAGGACGCTGGCCAAGACAGACTGGTAGAACATTAGGAGGAGTTTGATGCAGATGTTAAAGGACCCCGGCCTCCTGAGGAAATAGAGCCTGCTCTGCCCCTGTAGACTGTGTCAGTGTTGGCAGACCAGTCCAGTTTCTTGTCGAGATGTAGTCCAAGGTGTTTCTACGTACTGAACGTACTAAGCACCACCATTGCTTTGGTTTTGATGGTGTTCAACTGTAGATAGCTCCTCCCCCTCCTGTCCATCTCTAATACACCCCACAATTGCAGAATCATCAGAGAACTTCTGCCTGTGGCATGTCTGAGAGTTCTATCTGAGGTCAGAGGTGTAGAGAGTGAACAGTACAGAACCTTTGCCCTGTGGCGCACCAGTACTGCTTACAACAGTCTCAGATGTGAGGTTCCCCAGTCTAACAAACTGAAGTCTTCATGTGAGACGGTCTGTAATTTAGGTTACCAGGTGCAGGTCCACTCTCATCTGCAGTAGTTTGTCTCTAAGGAGAAGGAGCTGGATGGTGTGGAAGGCACTGGAGAAATCAAAGAACATGATTCTCACAGCACTGCCTCCTTTGTCCAGGTGTGAGTGCACCCTGTGTAGCAGATAGAGAATGACATCCCCCACTCTCACAGGTAACTGTAGAGGTCAAATACATGGCGGACTTGGGGTCTTAGCAGATGGAGCAGCAGCTGTTCAAGTGTCTTCATTAAGTTTGAGGTGAGGGCAACAGGCCTAAAGTCATTCAGTTCATGTTTTCCATGGTGTAGATACCCTCCCCAGATGCAGACTCATATTGAAGACATGTTGGAGTGGCTCCCCCAGTTCCACAGCACAGGCCTTAACCAATCGTGCAAGTACCACTCTGCCTTACAGTATCGTGGCATTCTTTGCCCCGCCTCATCCATTATTTCCCGATATCGGGACACCTCGGCGGGTGTTATCCTTAGCTTGATGTGAATTGCATGCATACTGTCTTAGAATAAGGACAAAGATTGGATTATTGCTGCACATGTAATTACAGTCTGTGAGACTGACCCCCAGTGAGTTTCAGATGGTCAGCTATTTTAATGATCTCTTGCTGGCTTGCGGTCTCCAGTCCAGAGGTGCAGGCTAAGGCAGCGAGGACACTCTGGGGTTAGCAGTAGCCTTGGGCGAGGGGGCATTCTGAGTGGTTGGTGAGTTAAGAGAGGGCACACACACACACGCACATGCACGCACACACACACACACACACACATACACATACATACACGCACACACACACATACACTCACACTCACACACAGCAACACACGAACAAATGCACATGTGCACACACACAAACACACAGAGATTGTGAGATTATTGAATTATATTTTTTAGGGCCAGAGGAGTAATGAGAGACATAGAAGTAGGCAGTCTGATTCAGCAGCCTTGACCTCCTCACTGAGCTACCAGCTGCCCAGCAGGTATATGTGGGTGTCTGTCATGCTTCAGGAGGAAGCCTCACCTTCAGGTCCCAGATGGCATTTGAGCACTCACCATGACTGCAACAGAGCTGAGACAATCGGGTGCTGTCCAAGGTGCTGAAATGAGATTTAGTTGGAGAGGAAGATGTATTTCGGTGCTGCCTGGTCTACTACCTTGTACACAATGATCTCCATTTCACATTGTGTTTCTATCATGTCTAATTTACTGGGTTTTCCCAAATTATTTTACTCCCTTTGTTGTTAGATGTTCATTATGTGTAACAGTTAAAATGATAGGGTTTTTTGTGCTATGAGCCATTCCTTCTAAGGTAGCATTTGATGCAACAAGAAACAGAGGTCATCCAAAACAGAGTTTGTAGCTGGTGCCCTGATGCCTGCCGTGACAAGTGACTCGTTAAATTCGTTAGTGCCTCATTAGACAGTGAGGCAGCTAGTCACTACTTTCCCATTTTGGACACAG
>PYXC01002019.1:3680000-3817500 GCA_015244755.2 Tenualosa ilisha
GCCTTTTGGAAAACGGGTTTAAGTGGGTTAGCAGTCAAAAGTGATTGTTGTCTGGAAAGCACAGCAATTCTGCCACAGTGTGTGTCTGTGCGTGTGTGTGAGAGGGAGAGAGATAGAGAGAAAGAGAGAAAATGTGTGTGTGTGTAAATGGCTAAGTCATTCCAGGGTCAGACATCAATGAAATAAAGGGGTGGTGTGTGAAGCCATTGCATAAGTGTTAAGCTGACTCACTGAGACGGAGTCTAAGTCAAGAGGGCTATTCATCATCCCAATTCCAGACTTTTAAAGAACTCTCACACACCAATCACACACAGTGAGACTTTTAGACAACTTTCACACACCAAGCACACACAGCCAGACTTTTAAAGCCCTCTCGCACACCAATCACACACAAGAACTCTCACACACCAATCACACACAGCTAGACTTTTAAAGCACACGGCATCACACACAAAGAGATGTCAGCCATACAGACAGCTGAGACAGTGTGATCACGCCTACAGTCTAAGGCTGAATTCCTGTCTGTCTGCCCAGGCTTCCATGGCCTACTTTCTGAAGTCCAAGCTCTAAAGTAACTTTAAGCACTTCATTTGCATATGAACTTATTTAAGGCAGGGAACGAATGTCTTTTAAACCTAATGTGACTATCTGCCTTTATTTTAATCCTTTCTTTAATTACAGATTTTTAGCTTTACTTGTAACTGCTATGGTGATGATGATATTAATTAATAATATT
Source organism: Tenualosa ilisha (assembly GCA_015244755.2). Classification (NCBI taxonomy): domain Eukaryota; kingdom Metazoa; phylum Chordata; class Actinopteri; order Clupeiformes; family Clupeidae; genus Tenualosa; species Tenualosa ilisha. The sequence goes on from PYXC01002019.1 coordinate 3,680,737, forward strand.
AATAACACTAATGTTATAACAATATTAATTGTCTAAAACTTCTTTATGAAGGAAATATATTGTCATAAACGTCTACCAATATGAAGTAATAGTTCCATAAAGGGTAACAATAAAATGGTAGGTATTTGTGTGACGTGAATGATTGTAATGAGGTATTTGTGTGACGTGAATGATTGTAATGAGTATTTGTGTGATGTGAATGATTGTAATGAGGTATTTGCTGTACTCAGCTGTGAAGTAACAACAAAAGTAAAAGCAAAGAAAGACAGACACACACACTGTGTGGATATAGATGAGATAAAGTGTAGTATTGCAAGTATCCCTTCACTGTTGGTAATGAGAAGGAGATGGGCAGTATAAAAAGTGTTGAAATAATACCTTGCTTGCTTATGTTCTGACACATCTCTGAGGTGGAATTGTTCAAATGGTTAAAATAACACAGAAGAGGAAATCAAAGACCTGGGGATGAACACAGCACACACAATGCACAGACACACACACACACACACACACACACACACACACACACACACACACACACACACACACACCATTGTCTCCTTAGGTTTTGTGTTCTTTCAGGACCCCTTCCAAGCTTCCCCCCAGGTGCCCTTGTATAACCCAGAGGGTTGTGAGCTTTACTCCAGACTGAACCAAACCCCCACAGAGCAGAGAGAGAGGACGAGTCCAGAGCCTCAGCATGGCTGACGGGTCTTATCGTGGCTCACACCACACAACAATACTGAAAATACATTACATTATGAGCTTGTGTGTCTGTGTGTGTGTGTGTGCGCGCGCGCGCGTGTGTGTGTGTGTGTGTGTGTGTGAATAAACCCAAGCCCAGATAAGGACAAATTACACATTATGTTATTACCATCATTATTATATGCCAGGGTTTAATGCTACTTGATATCCTCCGCATACCCTTTTGTCTATCCTCCTCTCTCTTTCTCTTCCTCTCTTTCTCTCCTGTTCTGCCCATTTTCTATTGCTTGTTCTTCACACAATGCACTGCTGGAAAGAGCCACTGAGGGAAATAAGGGTTGGGCAGAATTGTTTTCTCCGGTCTCTGCACACACACACACACACACACACACACTACAACTATTTCTCTTTCTTCTCTAGGATAGTGTGTGTGTGTGTGTGTGTGTGTGTGTGTGTGTGTGTGTGTGTGTGTGTGTGGTGTGTGTGTGTTCTGTCTAGTGAGTGATCTGGGTGAGTGGATGTTGATTTATTTTCCTTTACCTATCAGACAACCGGACTTCACCTAAAAAGTGTCCTCCACATTACCCACCACGCTCTGTCACTTATATCTACAGGGGTTTCTCTTTCTTTCTCTCTCTCTCTATCTCCTTCTTTCTCTCATATGCATACTGCACATTTATATGGGGGTGGGTGTGACAAAATATGTGTGTGTCTTTGTACATACATGAAGTTGTGTGTCTGAGTGTGTATGTGTGTGTGTGTGTGTGTGTGTGTGTGTGTGTGTGTGTGTTCTCAGTGACCTGATGTGCACTTGTGTTTATTTTTTCACTTGTCAGACTCCAGACTTCAAGTAACCTCCACATTACCTCCCACTGCTTGTCTCTTATCTCCACAAGAGTGTGTGTGCGAGTGTGTGTATGTATGTGTGTGTGTGAGTTAACGAGAGACACTTTCAAGATAGCATCCCTATTACTGACTGACTGGAGATTGAGGCACTCAACTTCACTTCATGGATCAGTACGATAAAAACAGAGAGAGAGAGCAAAGGGGGAAGGAAAAAGAGAAGGTGCTAGCCAGGGAGATAGCAGAGTCTGTGGATAACATGACTGTGTATAGTGTAACATTTTCTAATTGGTTAGTGTGTGAGTGCATTACAGAGAGCAGCATTAGCTGTCTTCACTGATTCTCTGGTGAGGAGTACACATCATGCTTTACTCAATAACCAGAATATAGCATACTCACAACTCCTGTAAAAACGCACACAAACACACATTACACTGGGAAAAACATTTCTGACCCAAACTTGACTGCACATTTTATGCACACTTAGCCTTTGACGCACACACACACACACACACACACACAACCCCTGTGGGATATCTGACCACAAGTTAATCCACCAGCAACCCAAACTTGACCCCCCCCCCAACACACACACACACACACAGAAAGAAACCCAATAACCACATCCACTGGGTGTCATTCAATAATCTTGTGTGTGGGTGTGCGTGTGCTGACAGAAGTTATTTGAGCTCAAAGCCCTAGTCATGCTTGGAGGATCCCCAGGGCCAGATGTTTCCCCCTCCGCCCACAGATAACACATAGGGGATGGAGGAGGAGGAGGGTAGGAGGAGGGGGTTCAAGAAGATGAGGGATGCTCCTGCATGACAAAGACAGAGAGAGAGAGTGAGTTAGTGAGAAAGAGTGAGAGAGAGAGAGTGGAGGAGAGATGGCAAGATAACTCCAGAGGAGGAGGAGGAGAGAAATATGAATGGGAGGAAAACATGGTTGTGAGATAAGTGCAGCTAAGAAAGAGGACGCAGATGGGGAGAGTGTTGAATACCTGATGAGAACACGAGAGAACGAGGCAGAAGAAGAAGAAGAAGAAGAAAGAGAGGAGGAAGGAGAAGACGGAAAGCATTCCAGAAAAGGAGAGGATGGAGGATTGGGAATGAGGAGGAAGATGAGGGGAGCACTAGCATGAGAACTCCAGGAAGAAGAAGAAGATGATGATGATGATGATGATGATGGATAGCACTTAAAAGGAGGAAAGATAAGGGCAGTGCCTGCATGAGAGAACTCCAGAGGGAACTCCAGGAAGAGAGGAGCACCTGCAAACACATCACTTATCGGTTGGAGACACACACACGCAGTATGTGTTTCTCTAATACATACACACACACACACAAACACTCATAGAAATCCTTCCCCCTCTCTCAGACACACACACACACACACACACACACACACACACACACAGCAATTTGCTTTAGATACCAAGTGGCACATATAAGACAAGCATGTGTCTCCTGTTTACTGGTAGTCCTGTCTGTGGAAAATGTGTAGTTGTTATCTTAAAACTTTAGCACAGCTGATAAAGAATTTATGAAGGGATATATGTTGTAATAAAGGACATTTACTGCAGGAATGTGGTTTCATCATCTGTGCGTGTGTGTGTGTGCGTGCGTGCATGTTTGTAGGCATTTATGTATGTGTGTGGACATGGATGCGTGTGTGTGTGTGTGTGTGTGTGTGTGTGTTGTGTGATGCAAATACGTTTGGGATCGTCCATCTTGGTGATGTATGGGCATCCTGTGCAGATGCCAGTAGAGTAATAGAGCCAGTGCCATGATTTATGGGAAATGTAGGCAGGCTCTTGGCCATGATTTATGGGAAATGTAGGAGCACAAGTGAACGCAGTGGGAGCAACAGGAGAGAGAAAAAAGAACTGATTTACTCCCAGAATCCACAACCCTGCATTTTCCATGTCTAATTTATACTGTCCAAATGAAATTAAATTAGCCCTCCACCCCTCAGCGGCTAGTCCCTATTTGCTGGTTCTATACTCCTTCTCACAGACTCAAACCAGAGAGGGTAAAAGTGGAGCAAGAGGCACAAGCATCCGTTAAGTTCCGTGTTTTATTTTTGCAAGGGGGAGGAGGGAAAATCCCCCTTCATGCAGACCAGAGTTGAACCCTCATATGCCAATCTGTATGTAAATCCAGCATTCTGATTTGCAAACACAACACTAGCATTCTGAGCCCTTTGCAAACACAACGCTAGCATTCTGAGCCCTTTACAAACATAGGATAAATGAGGTCCAGTAAAGCAGGCATGACGTTACGGGGAAAAAAAAAACGTTTCAAATTTTTTTAACATGTTTCAATATACTTTTGGTCCACTTCACACCAGAAGTTTGTATTTTTTACTCTTAAATCCCTGTTTTCTGTCCATTTATGATGAAATACAGTGGTTGAGATTAGTTTATTTATTTATTATTTATTTGAAGAATGATTCTGCTGTGAGAATTTTCGGTTGATGCAGTTGCACACTCCCACATACATAATGGCTGCATAGGTACAGTCATGCAATCTTCCCTAAAACGCTTTAAACTTTTGTTTGCAAAGATGTGAAAATCACCCAAAACTGGGCTTTAAGTGTAAAAAAGTAAACTTGTCCTTTAACTTTAGAGAACAAGGTACAATACTCCAATCATCCAATCTATGACTAGCCTGATGCATAAAACACTTTCACATAGTTTCATTTTGTGCAAAGCATCTGATTGGGATCTATTGGGATACATTTGATAACCAGTGAACAGATAGTTTCTGTTTTAAACAATCACTATTGCTTGGTCACGACGTACAGTATATTACATGTTGGAATGGAATGCACCATTTGAGTTCAACATCATCACTGTCAGTCCTCCCTCTGTTCACTGACTGGTTCGCATAGCTCAGAGCTGGTGGAAACCTAAGCCTACAGATGGATCCCTGACACAATGGAGAAGCTAAATGAGAAATTGAGTGGAAGCACACTAGATGGCACTAGCCTGGCCTAGCCTATGACCCCATTAAGGCCTGTTAACACCAGTAAAGAAAACTATAATGATAATGACAAAAACAATGACTGCATGTGGTGGTGAATAGGACAGGTAAGGTGGGGCTTCAGTCTCCAAGAAGAAGGTGGAAGCAGGAAGAATGTCAATCATCTGTATGAGCTGTATAATGCTGTCAATCATCTGTATGAGCTCATTCAAAGCACTGGTGAGAATACAGAAATAAACTGTATTTTTTTCCAATATATAGACATTTCGCATGTTTGTCAGTTCCTTTGTTTGTCTATGAAATACGATTGAATAAAATCCTTCACTAACAGTGATAAAACTTCAGAAACTCATTTAATGAAGAGAAAAATATTAATTTGCAATTGAATTGTAAAAACTATTTTAATATTTCCTGAGGAAAACAATACTAAAAACTAAACCATCTCATTCATCAATATTTTATTGCCCACCCAGCCCCCCAAAAAGGAATAAAACATGAAAATTAAATTTTGTTTTTTTAATGAAAGAAAGAAGTTATGGTTTCCTTCCACTCACTCTGATGTGCAGAGCCAATATTATGCAGGAGTGTGTGTGTATGCATGTGTGTGTTAAACATACACGGTGGTGGGGATCACTCATTAAAATGGTGAGATGGGAGATGGGAGTGTGTGCGTGTGTGTGTGTATGTAAAAGTCTTGCCTTTAGCTAGAGTGTGAGATTTTACTTAGGAGCTTAATTTTTACATGGGTAATGAATGTATCTCTCTCTAATAGGATTTAACTGCAGATACAGAATAGTCTTACAGTGGGGTCTTTACACTCACTGCTGTGCAAATATGTGTGCCTGTATTTGTGTGTGTGTGTGTGCGTGTGGTTACTAAACATGTGTATGTAGTGTGCGTGTGTGTGTGTATGCATGCATACTCTGTGAGGTTTTTCATATCTGTAGGGCACAACTGCATAACTGTGTGTGTGTGTGTGTGTGTGTGTGTGTATATAGGACTGTAGTTATGCTTGTGTGTTATCACCAGCTGAAAGGTACATGAGATCTCCACTCCACCCAATCTCATGGAATATGAAGAGAGTCTGGTATGATGTGCTGTTGGTCCCTGCACTGAGTGTAGTTTTGAAAACAAGCTGGGATCCATTATGCTCATGCCATTGTCTATTCCTGTGCTGATAAGAAACAGAAGACATTGAGTGCATTTAACCCAGGGGGTAAACCAGTCTAGTCTCCTTTCTGCTTCAAAACAACCTCAGAGTGCCCAAGCGGATATTAATTAATTAAACACAAACCTGATTTTTTGCTTCTAACTGAAACATGGCTAGATTAAGCAAAAAACGCAACCACCCTTATTAAAGCAGCTCCCTCAAACTTTAATTTCATGAGTGCTACTCGACTAAAGAAAGATGGTGGTTATTGTCTCTACAACTGTTCATGACGTTGCCTAATCGGATCACTTCTGTGTGTCTTTGTCCCCTCACATTTAAGTAGGAGAATCATAAACAGCAATACAGGTGTTCTCCTTGAGCAAGCTCTCTCACAGATCTCAACTGAAGTTTCAGACTTGACTAGACAAGATGACTTACTGAAAATGTTTAATTCAAAGATGTCCCAAATTGTGGATGATATTGCTCCATTTAAAATCAAAAGAGTCACTGAAGCGGCATGGAAGCATGCAGACACCACCATGAAAACAATATAAAACTGTTAAACTGCTAAAAAGAGAATGTATTAAGGCTGAAAGAAAATGCTGTAAATCTAAACTTCACATCCATTATCAAATCCACAAAGAGATGAAAAGAGCAGTTGTAAAGAATAACCTAGATGCTTCAGTACTGAACAACTACAGGCCAATTTCCAATCTACCATTCATTGGGAAAATCCTTGAAAAAAATGTCTTCAGTCAACTGCCTTTTTTATATCTAGATAAGCTTTGATAACTTTCAGTCAGAATTTTGTGCCAGTCACAGCACTGAAACAGCGCTGATTAAAGAAATAAATGGCATACGTCTTAATACTGATGCAGGCAAAACATCTGTTCTTGTGTTACTGGACCTTAGCGCAGCCTTTGGCACTGTTGATCACAACATACTGCTACATCGACTTGAACACTTGGTTGGGTTCACTGGTATAGTTATCAATCGGTTAAAATCCTATGTACAAGACAGAAGTTTCTATGCTGTCATTAGAAATTGTACCTCAACATCAACGTCCTTGACCTGTGCTGTCCCCCAGGGGGCAATCCTTGGACCATTACTATTCAACCTTTATATGCTCCCACTTGAACAAATCATCAAGAACAACTCAATCCCTTATCATTGCTATGTTGATGACACCCAAATCTGCTTTGCTCTATCACCTAATGATTATCCCCATTAAATGTCTTTATCAGTGTATTGACCAAATCAACAAGTGGATGTCACAACATTTTCTTCAGCTAAACACAGATAAAACAGAGATAATTCTCAGAATTCCCACTGTTCCTGACACAAAGGGGATTAAAACAAAAGATACTGTTAAAATCTTTTGTTTTCATTGACAGCACTCACTAAGTCAGCATTTTATCACCTAACAACATTACCAACAAATGGCTTGGAAAAACTAACTCATTCCTTTATTTCCAGTAGGGTTCACGACTGCAATGGCCTTTTCACAGGCCTGCCAAAAAAGAACAGCTTCAGCTACTTCAAAATGCGGTAGCTAGGGTCCTCACAAAAACAAAAAGTTAGAGCACATTACCTCAATTCTAAGGTCCCTTCACTTGCTCCCACTAAGCTATACAATGGACTTTAAAGCACTGCTGCTTGTGTATAAGTCTCTAAATGGGACAGGACTTAATTACCTTTCTGATATGTTTCAGCAATATAGTCCTAATAGATCTCTCAGATCACAACAAAAAAATTGCTAGTAAAACCTGTTGTTAGAATCGTGAAGCAGCCTTTAGCTGCTATGCAGTTCAGCTATGGAACTAACTCACAGAGGACATCAAAAAGGCTCCTACTGTTGGCAGTTTCAAATCTAGACTAAAAACCAAACTGTTCTTAGATGCTTTTTGCTAACTGTTGTATCTTTTTTTAAACTTGAATCATTTATTACTTTACTTCCTTTTTTATAACTTTATTTCTACTTATTTTATCATCTCTCATTTATTACTTAACTTTTACTTCATTTTATATATTCATTTTTTGCCTTTATCTTTGTAAAGCACATTGAACTGCCTTGTCTGTTTGTAACGTGTGCGGATTTGGTCTGACATGGATTTGAGCTCTGTTCTTTTCTTTAGAAAAGACCTCAACCATTTTATTTGCTAGTATTCATTGTTCTTTGCCTCTATCTTTTTAAAGCACATTGAACTGCCTCTGTGTATGAAATGCGCTACATAAATAAACTTGCCTTGCCTTGTCTTGCCTCGAGTGACTTTTGCTGAGTGCCACTGTGGTGAAAGGGCCATCACAATGTTAATTTAGTCATAATAACTGGGAAGTGAAAATGAATACAGACTGTAACTCTGATATGGGGTTTGTGCATCTGATTCACAACTTTTATATACCAGTACAACATATTTAAAATCATTCTTCTTCTCACTTATTGTAATGGAAATTCAACGTAACTTAGAAATTAATTTCAAGTCTGATAAAACAACAAATTCATGAAATTGAGTAAGCAAGGAATTAATTAGGGAATTAACACCCTGAAGTTCTGAGGGAAGTTCTATTTGCATGAAAATAACTTTTTGGGGGTTATAGCTGTGAAATGGCACAAAATGGCAAACACGTTTATTGATTTTAACTTTACTCCATGTGTGTATGGAGTGTGAGTGTGTGTCTATGTAAACAAAATCTGAAACTGAAATTGATTGTGTGTATGTGTGTGTGTGTGTGCATGCGTGTGCATCTGTCTGTGTTTGCACATGTGAATTGACTTTACAGCTAGAGCGTGACAATTGTGTGCATGCAAGGAGCATTTAGTGTGTACAGTATGTGGGTTAAAGTAAATGAAAAATGTATGGACACATAATTGAAATTGATTGTGTGTGTGTGTATGTGTGCGCGCGCTTGCATGTGTGTCAGTGAGTGAGTGAATGTGTATATGTGAAGTGAGGAGGGTGTGTATGTGTGTGTGTGTTTGCAGTGAGGAGTGTGTGTATGTGTGTGTGAAGTAAGGAATGTGTCTGTGTGTGTTTGTGTGTGTGTGTTTATGTGTGTCTGACGAGGAATCTTTGGTATTTTCTGTCACTAACATTACTGTTTCAGCCACAGCAGTCACAGCTAGCAGATGAAAGGTCACACTGTGTATATTAAAGGTTTCGGCTATCAGAGCAAAGGTCAAATGACACTGAAAGAGGTCGCTGAGGTCATCAAACTGCATTGTTGCCCAGAGCAACAGACAACCATGTCTGTGGGGAACTTAATGACACTCTAACATGCCAATCACAGGCTCACTGAGCTGGGGTGTCTGTGATGAAGACTGTGGTAGTAGTAAAGTGAGAATGATGAGGTGATGAAGATACTGTATATATGATGAACAACAAGATGATGATGACACGGACATGGCTATTGATTATGACGCTTATAATAACGGTAACTTTGATATTGATGATTATGAAGATGATGATGATGATGGTGGTGATGATGATGACAGTGGTGATGATGATGACGGTGGTGGTGATGATGATGGTGGTGATGATGGATGTTGATGATGATGATAACAATGGCACTACTGTTGCTGCACTACTAAATGCTATTACGGTTACTATTGATGATGATGATTTTGTCATTGTGATGATGATGAAGGTGATGACAAATTTAGGCATAATAACTGGGAAGTGAAGGTGATGACAAATGTCATGAAGGTGATGACACATGTCATGAAGGTGATGACAAATGTTGATGTTGTTGATGATGATGATGAAGGTTGTGTTGTTAATGACGGCAGTAGTCTATCTCTGTCTAATTCCCCTGCAGGTGGTTACTATTTTGAATCATTAATATTAGTGTCCTGTGCTGAGAAGCAGGTGCTCTTTTGACTGGTGTATATTTGCACACAAGCACCACTAGCTGATGAGGGATAATTGCTGACATTAAAACAACTTGTGCAGCGCTTTACTAAACAAAAGAACTTTTGTCGGTCAGCCACAGATAATGATGCAGTTATCATTTGTCAGCAGAGCAGAAGAATACTGATTATAGGCCTCAGGTGTGGATAACTGAGGGTTTGTGTGTGTCTGTGTGTGTGTGTATGTCTCTCTGTGTGGATGTTTATTTGTATGTGTATTTGTGTGTGTTTGAGCGCGTGTGAGACAGAGAAAAACTGACAGAAGAGAACAGACAAAAACTAGGAAACAGAGATATCATAGAAAGAATGATGATAGAGTGAGAGAAAAGGTGGTATGTATTCTTGTGTGATGGAGAACTGAGAAAATGATAGAGTGAAAAAACAGTTAATCAAAAGAAAGATTAAGAGAGAAAGAGAGAGAGAGCTTAAGAAAGAATCAGTAAATGTATAAATTGAGAGTGTGCAGGAGAGTTTGAGAGAGAGACAGAGAAAGTAACTTGGCAGAAAGACCTTTAGAGAGAGAGAAAAATGACAGAAAGAGAGTGAGAGAGAGAGTGTGTTAAAGTTGAGAGAGAGTGGCAATTAGTAGAGTGATTATAACGATGCTTCCCTGAAATCACAGGCCTGAGGCGTTCAGGGGTCAGAAGTCGCCTGGTCTCTGTGGCAATCATCGCCGGGGGGCAACCATTACCCTCTCTCCCCAGCAGCCATAAACAGGCCCTGCTGCTCCTGGCCCCTTAGCCCCTAGAGATGCACATGGACTGCTTAACGATGAGGGGCACACACACACACACACACACACACACACACACACACACACACTACTGCCAAGAGAGAGATAGAGAGTGTACCTTTGTTTGTGACTGTGTATTTGTGTGTGTGTATGTGTGTGTGTGTGTGTGTGTGTGTGTGTGTGTAAGGGCAATCAAAAGAGAGGGAGAGTCTGAATGTTATTGTCTATATGTTATTATCTTTTTGCTGTTGATAAATCATTTAACAGAGCTGCAGCTAAATGAAAAAGATGGGCTCTAATTGCTCTTAATAGCTTTAAATTTGTGACACACACTCTCACAAAAAAGATACACAAAAACAGTCACATACACCATCACAAACAAAGATACACAATACACAAATGCACACAGTCTCTCTCTCTCTGAAACTCACACACACACACACACACACACACACACACAAAAACAAAACAAAAACAACACACACACACACACACACACAGATTCACATGGATTCAACACAAAAGAAAAATAAACATGATTCTCCCAATAAGAGGCAACAAAAGCCATTAAATAAAAGATAAAGGGAGAGGGAACCCAAAAAGTAAACGACAACAAATGCAATAAAGGAAAATAGCAGTCACAGGTTGGACTGAGATAAAGAGAGACAGAGAGAGAGAGAGAGAGAAGAGGGGAGAAAAGTTTTGTGCCAAGGGCTTAAATTTTATAATTTATCTCTCTATGGTGTTATGTTGACAAGTTGGGATCCAGATTCTCCTGGGTGGAAAACACACACACACACACACACACACACACACACACACACACACACACACACACACGCACACACACACATGCAAGCACACAAACACTTTTTTCCTAGCAATAACATTTCACATTGTTTAAAACATGTTTTTGTCCCTATCGTGCTTAGAAATACTCACACATTCTTTTTTATTGTAACTCAAAACTCTAAACAAAAACAATACAACAAAACACTTTTTCAAAATAAAACAGTGTCAATTGCTTTCCCCTGTTTTATTTACATCTTATCCTGCACAAAAACATCAACATTCTCTCATCCCCTCTCTATCTCTCTCACACACACACATGCGCGCACACATACACACACACACTGTTACATTGCTCCTGTGCGTTGTACTATGGGATGCCATACCTGTCCCTGCACTGCCACCATGGCAACCCCAGCATGACTAATGTATTTAAATGCAGATGTTCCTCCTTCATTGTGTGCTGATGCATCAGCAACGCTGATAGTTTTGCCTCTGGCTTCTCCATAAGTGGCTAACACACGTGACTGCACACACATACACACTTATGAAAGAGCACAGCCACACACAAATATCTCTGTTCTGTTCTGTTCTCATCTCAATTTCCTCTACACACACACACACACCCTCGCTATCATAGAGGCACAGCCACACACAAACTACACTGTTCTGTTTCTATTACAATTTCCCTCTACACACACACACACACACACACAGCTGTATTGTATATCTGTCCAGCCCAGTGGTCCTTTGAAGTCGGTTCATAAAGAAAGTGAGCTAAAGGAAAAAAGACCTCTGAAAAGAGTAGAGAATCCTAAGACTAAGACACACACGCGCGCACACACACACACACACACACACACACACACATTCTTTCTCTTATCCCCCCTTCCTCTCTGAATAAAGCAAAGCGCTCCTATCTGGCCAGGCCGACAGCTGAAATAAACAGGCAGGCTCATCCCTCAAAGGTTCTGAGGCTTTTGCTATTGCTGCAGAAGAGCAGCCTCACACCTCAGACTACAGCAGCACCTTATAGGCCTCTATGAAGCCTATGGGCATTTCAGCAGGACGAGATGGGTGTGTTTTCGACTCATTGTTGTTTGGCTTTCATTTAGATTATTACAGAATGAGGGATGGCAAAATCATCATCATCACCATTACCATCTTCGTCGTCTTCTTCGTCATCAGCTATTGTGCATCAGGAAAAACTGAGCATTAAGGTCTTCTGCAATAATGTCCTGAGTTCACTATCATACACAAGGAAGGAGCAACAAGAGCAACAAAAAAACATATTGGCCTAACACAAAAGAACATGTAAGCTTGACACAAAAGAACATGTAGGCCTAACACAAAAGAATAAACAGGCCTAACAAGAAAGAACACGTAGGCCTCACACAAAAGAATAAACAGGCCTAACAAAAAAGAACACGTAGGCCTCACACAAAAGCCAGCTGAAAACAAGATCATAATAAAGCATAATATCAGGGCATAATCAGACAATTAAAACAAATCCATCTGTCAAATTAGTTAATTGATTACACATACTGTGCATCTGTGGTTCATTACCCCAGGTGATCTGGCTGTGGAGAGGCCAGAAGAGTATAGAAGGTGACTTCTCCACTTACACCCTAATACACACACGCACACACACACACAAGTGCACACATTCAATCACAGATAGCACACTTACACACGAAGATACAATCGCACGTCAGCAGTCATCCACCCCCCCCACACACACACCCACACACACCTTGAGACTTTTCAAAGTTAACCAGATAAATAAACTCTTGCAGTTTTGAGCCCAGCCTACAGCATCCTGTCTTCAAGGTCTTTAACATCATGTCATGCCACATCTCTCTCTCTCATTCATTCTCAAACGGTTTTATTGTTGCTCTCTTACACTCCCATTCTCTCTTCTGAGTCATTCCTGTAGTCATCTATGTTGTATTACTCAGTCAGTATTACTCATAGGATGAACCTCAGTGTCCTCACTGAGACTTTAGCCCTGAGCCCTTTAGCCCTGAACCCTCATGGACTTCTGACCCTCTTAAAGGGAATCAGCTGCAGTTCATAATGTTGTGATGTAAAACAAAGGAAAACATGGAAACATCAGTCAGTCTAGCCTATCATAAGTCTAGCCATGGGATTGTAAAATACAGACATATTATCTATTATAGGATACTGTTGTTTTGATAATTAGTATGCATGTCTTTGTTATGGAAGGTGTGAGCCGAAACTGAAGATGTGAACCGAAACTGAAAATTATCACAACAGATTAGGTGTGAATGGTAGATGTGTAGAATGGTAGAAATGTACATCAGATATATAGATTTGTGTCATTACGTCTCTGCTTTGTAATGGTTAATGCAATGTTCAATAAAGATAATGAAAGAGTAACTTATACTATTATAATGTTTGTAATACTTAACATTTTTGATTCAATTTTACAGTGATGTGGAGAACATCCCACCTGCACCAGGTGACGAGTTGATCAAGTACTACACAACACAGCACAAAACTGCAAAGTGGTACAAGAAGCTCTTTCTGCACTTCCTGGACATTGCTGCAACTAATGCCTTCATCCTCCACAAAGAACTCATGCAAAACAAGCAAGAACAAACAAGGAAGAGGGATGGTGATGGTTGCAGAGCCTGTGTGTTCTGCAAGCTGCAGGGAAGGAAAACAAAAACTCTGTGGAAGTGCGATACATGCAACGTCTACCTTTGCCTTCGGCAAGACAGAAACTGTTTTATTGTTTGGCATGAGAAGCTCTTCTCTTTTCACAGTTCCCTGGCAGAGCCATTGACAGGTGGACAATGACAGCCATTGACACATGGACACATTGACAATGACAGTGGGGAGGGGACAGTTACAGGTGTGCGACTGTCAGGCACAGACTAGGCAGAGGCAGATTTAAACAAAGGAGTATTTATTTGAACAAACAAAACAGAACTCAACGAAAGTCACGTCCGCTACTATAACGGAGGGAACAGAAAACTATAACGCTCAGAAGTAACTGGGAAAACTAACACACAGGAGATCAAGGAGGCAAACACAAAAGCACAGACTTAAATAACAAGGAGACACAGAGAATAACTATACAGACTGGGGAGTCTAGGCTCGCGGGGTGAACGACACGGGAGATCGCTGGAGACGGAGAAAGCACAACAGACACGGAGGAAATCCAAGATAACATTGACGAGGCCAGACATCAGGGAAACCGGGGAGGAGGCTTAAATACAGTGGAGACCAGGTGACACAAATTAGTAGTCAGGGGAAGGTGAACGTGCACAGGGAAGTGGGAGCGAACGGGGAGAGGGATTGAGAGTCTGTGAGGTTAAGTGAGGGGGCGTGGCCGTGACCAGATCTGATGCAGACCTGACAGATACCCCCCTCCTCAGGGGCCGCTCCTGGGGTACGACGGCCCGGGCGCCAGATACGCCGCCTGGGACGACCTCGACCTCGGGGAGCGGGACGGTCCGGATGCTCCGTGTGGAACGCCATGAGCAGGTTGGGATCCAAGATGTCCTCCCTCGGGACCCACGAACGCTCCTCTGGACCGTACCCCTCCCAATCTACCAGGTACTCCAGGCGGCCCCTCCGGCGCCTGGAATTGAGAATGGAATCGACTGAATAGGCTGAGCCGTCGTCCAACAGGAGCGGCAAAGGCGGATCTGGTCGTGCATCAGATGCTGGGGGAAAAGGAGAAACACAGTGAGATGCATGATAGGGTTTGAGCAGGGAAACGTGGAAGATGGGGTGAATGCGGTAGTGAGGGGGCAGACGTAACTTAAACGTGACCGGGTTGACCTGCTGCGTGATCTCGAAGGGACCAATGAACCGGGGGCTGAGCTTCCTAGAGGGCAGTCGGAGGCGGATGTCCCGAGTGGAGAGCCAGACCTTCTGGCCCACCACACAGGGGGGTGTGGGTCTTCTCCGGGCATCCGCGTGGTGTTGGAAGCGACGGACTGCCCTCTGGAGCTGGTGGTGTGCGGTGTCCCAGACCCTGCCGCGCTCTCAGTACCAATCCTCCATGTTGACCACGCTGGTGGGCTCAGAATGCCAGGGGAAAAGGGGTGGCTGGTAGCCGAGTGTGCACTGGAATGGTGTGAGTCCGGTGGCGCGTTGGCGTAAGGAGTTCTGTGCGTACTCTGCCCAGGGCAGGTATTGACTCCAAGTGGTTTGGTGTTGTGAGCAGAAGGTGCGGAGGAATCTTCCGATCTCCTGGATCTTCCGCTCGGTTTGGCCATTTGACTGCGGATGATACCCCGAGGTCAGGCTGACGGCCACACCCAGGCGACCTAAGAAGGCCCGCCAGAACCTGGAAATAAACTGGGGTCCACGGTCAGATACAATATCTTCAGGTAAACCAAGGTGACGGAAAATGTGAGCAAAGATAGCCTCAACGGTCTCTGCCGCTGAGGGGACAGGCTTAACCGGGATCAGCTTACAGGACTTCGAGAAACGGTCTACCACAACGAGAATGCATGTGTAGTTGTTGGAGTTTGGAAGATCGGTGATAAAGTCTACGCCTAGGTGTCACCATGGCCTCTGGGGTATCGGGAGTGGCTGGAGTTTACCTTCAGGGAGTTGTCTGGGGGTCTTCGCCATGGCACACTCAGCACACCCAGCCACGTACCTCTGGACGTCACAATCCATTCGAGGACACCAGTCCAGTCGCGGAGGAGAGTGAGGGTCTGGGCAGCCCTCGGATGGCCAGTGCCTAGGGAGGTATGGAGACTCTCGAGCACCTCCTGGCGGAGCCCGGTGGGCACATACTGCCGGTGAGCTGGGGTCTCGGGTGGTGCTGGGTCCTGGGTCACTGCCTGGGCGATGCGGTTGTCCAGAGCCCACTGGATGGGGCTGACAATGAGACGGCCAGGTAAGATGGGCTCGTTGGACTTGGGTGAGTCAGCATCCCTGTGGATTCTGGACAACACGTCGGCCACCACATTCTTGGATCCCGGCCTGTAAGACAAGACAAGTCAAACCGAGTAAAAAACAGTGCCCACCGGGCTTGACGGGGGTTTAATCTCTTGGCCTCCTGGAGGTAGGCCAGGTTCTTGTGGTGAGAACTCGAAAGGGGTGCTGGGCTCCCTCTAGCCAGTGGTGCCATTCTTCTAGGGCAAGCTTGACGGCGAGCAGCTCTCGATTCCCAATGTCGTAGTTCTGCTCTGCCGGAGAGAACTTGCGGGAGAAGAAGGCGCACGGATGGAGTCCTGGGAGAGGACTGCCCCCGCTCCTGTTGTGGAAGCGTCCACCTCCACAATGAAGGGTTTGGCTGGGTCTGGGAGCGTGAGGAGAGGGGCTGAGGCGAAGGAGGCTTTGAGGTCCAGGAGAGCCTGCGCAGCTTGAGGTGGCCACTGGAGGGACTTTGGCTTCGACCGAAGCAGGTCGGTGAGCGGGGAGACAAGCAGGCTATAGTTTCGAATGAACCTGCAGTAGAAGTTCGCGAAGCCCAGTAATCGCTGCAGCTCCTTCACTGATGTGGGCGGAGGCCAATTGAGCACGGCGTCAAACTTCCCCTGGTCCATCTTCACACCCTGGGAGGAAATGTGGTACCGTAGGAACTGCACCTGGTCCACGTGGAATGTACATTTCTCAGCCTTGAGGAATAGGTGATGCTCACGAAGCTTACAGAGTACCTGAACCACATGATGGCGATGTTCGGCCTCGTTCCGGGAGTAGATCAGGATGTCGTCGATGTACACCAAGACAAAGCGGTGGAGATACTCCCGGAACACTTCGTTCATGTAGGCTTGGAATATGGAGGGGGCGTTCGCTAGTCCATAGGGCATAACCCGATACTCCACTCGGCGTGATGAAGTCTGTCTTCCACTCGTCCCCCTCACGTATTCGAATGAGGTTGTAGGCACTCCGTAGGTCCAGCTTCGTGAACATCACCGCACCACGAAGCTGCTCCAGGGCAACCGGGACCAGGGGAAGAGGATGGCGGAACTTCACCGTGATCTTGTTCAGAGCCTGGTAGTCAATACAGGGCCGGAGCCCCCCGTCCTTCTTTGCCACAAAGAAACTGGAGGCAGTGGGGGAGACGGACGGGCGGATGTATCCCTGGTGCAGGGACTCCTGGACATACTCCTCCATAGCTCTCTGCTCGGGCAGGGACAGTGGGTAGACTCTACCCTTAGGCACTGGTTCTCCCGGCAGGTCAATGGCACAATCCCAGGGTCGGTGTGGGGGTAGCTGTGCTGCACGAGTGGGACAGAACACATCCGCGAAGTGACGATAATCGTGGGGAATAGTAGTGCTACGTGCGGAGTGCGGGCTTTCAACCGTGGTGGTCCCCACCACCAGGGAGGAGTGACCATGACGGGACCTAGGGAGAGGGAGACAAGACAAACATTTAACAAAGCAGGCATCGCCCCATTTCTGAATTTCCCCGGTGGCCCAATCCACCACCGGGGCATGTTGAACCAGCCACGGGCGACCCAGTATTACGTCCACTCTGGCGTCCTTGAGGACCAAAAGGTCAATACTCTCCTTGTGGTGGACTCCTACTTGGAGCGTGAGGGGACCCACGGCATGCCGGATGATCCGGCGGGTAATGGGTCGGCCCACGATGGAGTGCATGGCGTAGGGGCGAGGGCAGTCCCGACGCTGGAGTTTCAGGCGTCGGCAGACCGATCCCGCTAGGAAGTTCCCGGCGGAGCCCGAGTCGAGGAGGGCCCGAGCTGTGAAGGAGACGCCTGCAACTGTGAGGGTTATGGGTAACAACAAGGGTGACTTCACTCACCTGAACGCGAGGCGGACGAACAGGGCATGCGCGAATGTGGTGACCCGGAGCTCCACAGTACAGGTACAGCCCTTGTTCGAACCACCTGCGTCGTTCGGTGGGGTTGAGCTTGACAGAGTCGACCTGCATGGGCGTCTCGGGTGGAGGGTCGGGAGGCACGGGTCGGGTAGTTGGTGGAGCGGCGCTGGGGAGTGTTTGCAGGCAGCCCTCCCTTCAGTGTGCCACCCGGATGGCGAGTTGAATGAAACATTCTAAGCCCATGGAGTCATCATAGGCCACGAGGTGTAGGCACAGGGCTAGCTCCAGGCCGAGGCGGAAGGTGGTGATGAGCGCCAGTTTGTTCCATCCACTGGCCACGACGAGGGTTCGGAAGCGCAGGGCGTACTCCGAAATGCGGCTTTGCCCCTACTTTAGGTGGTGCAGTTGTTCTTGGACCGAGGAGTCGCCTACCGGGGCTTGGAAAACCTCCCAGAAATGTTTGACAAAGGCTTCTACCGATTGAATGGTGGGTCCCGCCTGCTGCCAGACACTCTCAGCCCATTGTAGGGCCCGGCCGTCCAAGTGCGAGATGATGTACGCCACCTTGCCATGTTCAGTGGGGAAGCGGCGCGGGTCCATCTCTAGGGCGAGAGTGCACTGCCGCAGGAACCCACCACATGCCTCTGGGTCTCCGGAGTAAGTAGGAGGATCAGGAGTGGTCGCTAAGACGCTAACCTGTGGCGCCGTGTGCGACAACAGATTTTGGCGGAGTTCCTCGACTAACGCTCGAATTGGGTCGGGGGCTTCAGCCTCCATAGTTAGTATCGGTCTGGCCTTCTGTCAGGCACAGACTAGGCAGAGGCAGATTTAAACAAAGGAGTATTTATTTGAACAAACAAAACAGAACTCAACGAAAGTCACGTCCGCTACTATAATGGAAGGAACAGAAAACGATAACACTCAGAAGTAACTGGGAAAACTAACACACAGGAGATCAAGGAGGCAAACACAAAAGCACAGACTTAAATAACAAGGAGACACAGAGAATAACTATACAGACTGGGGAGTCTAGGCTCGCGGGGTGAACGACACGGGAGATCGGGGGAGACGGATGTGTGCTCAAAAATTAAATCCGCCAGTGACCAACAAAACCCTGGTCTGTCGTCAGTTGCGCATTGCTGAAAAGCTATTTTAGGGGCGCACAGCGCTTTGGGATATGAAAGCGTGCACAATGCGCGCACACTCTGCTTCTCTCATCAGCAGGAGCGCGCAGCAGAGTTTATACAAAAGGTTTTCATGTGGAGAAAAAAATTATGGAGTTCCTGGAAATATGAAATATAAATGTACATCACATATATCACAATATTTATTAATTTGCGTTGGAAGCTTTTGTTTCTCCCGTCTTCTAACATCATTGTACCGCTTTCGGCACTGTTCAGATATTCTTTTTTTGCCAAAGGCGGAGGACACAACTAAGGATATTTCCTCCCATACTTCCTTGACCCGTGGAGGTTTGGGGGGATTCTTTCCATCCCCGAAGATAACCTGTTCACGTGCTTTTACGTCACACACTAGCAGATCGGTCTCCTCCATCGAAAAACGTTCCTGTCTTCCGGGTAAATTCGCCATCATAATAGCAACACACCATGGAAAATGCGCCGCTGGCTTTTAAAGGGAATGAGAGTATAAATCCTGATTGGTTAATTGTATGTTACGCCCAAAACACACCCATGACTAATGAAGTACTTTAAGACCAACCCTTTTGAACCATGCGCCTGGCGCAATGTTCGCTTTTCCCGCCGTCAAAATACCAAATTGTGTCAGGCACGCCCCCAAAGCAATTTGCACGACAGACTTGACAATGCCTATATGATCGTGAAAATAGAGCCCTAAGTCTGGCCGCTGCTACATTGTCCAGCCATAATTCCTGATAACCATCCATAGGACTGACTACCATGTAATGTAAAGTGGGATAATACTCTATAATGAACTATTATTAACCTTAGCTAAAACCATAGGCAACTTGTAGTCTGTCATGGTTACTACTGATTGTAATTTTTCTGCATGACTCCTGGCAGTTGGGTTAGCCCCTTTATCTGCCCAAGGTTTCTTCCAAGATTAACTGAACATAAGGGAGTTTTTCCTTGCCCCTGTTGCTCTTGGGTGCTCCTTCTGTGAAGCGCCACGAGACAACACTATTGTAAAAGGCGCTGTATAAATAAAACTGAATTGAATTGAACATTAAATTGGAGACCACACTATAGCTGAAGGTTCAATAAAAGTATGTTTATTGGTTAACATTAAAAGATACAAGGTCAGTACTATGTAAAAAGGAAAATGTAGTGCAATGTGTGTCTAGGGGCTACGCGACGAGTGTGTGAGGAGCTGCAGAGCATGGGCTGAAGAGGCTCTCCAACAGAGCAGCGAGACGAGAGGCAAGAGAGAGAGCAACCATTAACCCAGGTCTTCTTATAGGAACGCCCATTACTCCCAGGACCAATGGCACACACACTGCAAATGACAAGCAGCATAGAAGAAAAAAGTGAGGGCGGGGCCCCAACAGGCATTAGAAAAGTAGAAATGACCACCAAGACCTTAACAGTATTAGTCAAAGTTGTGTATCTAACATTGCTTTGTTGTTAACTGCTGCTGTTAGCTAGCCTAGTGTAAACTAGAACCATCAAGACTGATACAAAAATGTACATGACAGATGGTTGTATCCAAAATTTGGATAATGTGTGATTTTCCGTTGCTATTTCGTTGTTACTTTTGGTTTTTTTTTTTTTTTGGTCATGCCATAAATAGAATGCTATAGGTACATTCATTTATTTTATGCTACCTATGTAGTCTAGTGTGGTAAACTGCTATTAGCCGTGGCTTTGTGCTGTAGCCTAGTTTATAGCTCCACAACATTTGTTATATTTTCCAGGAGTTCCGTGAGAAGTCTCTTCCCTCTTGTTGTTTATGGAAAACATCTGTAGTAGGCTAATAAGTAGGAGCAATGATGGTGAATGAAATGGAAAGTGGGTATGCTTGTGATGCAGGTAAAGGGCCATCCGCTGCACTCAA
Source organism: Tenualosa ilisha (assembly GCA_015244755.2). Classification (NCBI taxonomy): domain Eukaryota; kingdom Metazoa; phylum Chordata; class Actinopteri; order Clupeiformes; family Clupeidae; genus Tenualosa; species Tenualosa ilisha. The sequence continues at coordinate 3,701,653 of PYXC01002019.1, forward strand.
GGGACCAGTGGGACCACAAGCTGGGTTTCCATTCAACTTATTTGAATTTCATATTCACATTAACAAAAATTTCGGCGCAAATATATGCATGTCTGCATCGTTTCTGTCAACTGTGTAATGGCAATAAAAATGAACATTCGGCTAATCAAGTGATGTGTTCTGATCAGCAGGGATCAATGTGTGTCTGGCTAGTGCACAAGTAGCCTGAAAAGTTGTGGGTTCGAATCCCAGCTGCCACCGTTGTGCCCTTGAGCAAGGCACTTAACCCTAAGTTGCGTTAGGGAGACTGGCCCTGAACAATTAATAGTTGACAAAATGTAAGTCGCCTTGGATAAAAGCATCTGCTAAATGCATAAATGTAAATGTAAATTGTTCCCATTGACTGGCTGCCATAGAAACAAGCACATTTTAGGGAAGGAGGAAAAGTGGATCAAATATTGTCTATTTAGTAGGATTTTTCATGTGATCTTGACTTACTTTTATGTTTATGAACATGTCAAGAAGTATATGTTTAATTCTGTATGCACTGACATTATTTAGGATTTGAAATATTAGCTCTTTTATGAATGTCCAGCATAATGGACACCAGGAGAACGTTTATGACAACTCCACATTGTTGTAGGGAGCAGAACTGAAGCAGAGAGGAATCTGTACAGAAGAGTTGTGGGAGGCTCAGATTTGGAGCTCGCAGAAGATGGGGACTATGAACCTGTGCTTAAAGAAAATGCAGAAGAGGAAAAGGACGAGGAATGAGATGAAGGTGCAGGCGTCTCAGAGATAGCCACAGAGACAGGGACAGACAGAAAAGGTTGTTTGTGGACCAGGAAATTTACATTTATGCATTTAGCAGACGCTTTTATCCAAAGCGACTGACATTTGTCAACTACTAACTACATCAGGGCCAGTCTCCCTTAGAACTTAGGGTTAAGTGTCTTGCTCAAGGGCACAACAGTGGCAGCTGGGATTCGAACCTACAATTTCCAGGTTACAATTTCCATGCTAGCCAGGTTCCTTAACCACTACGCCACCACTGTCTCAGGAATAGCGTGTCCTAGTCCTTATGCACAGTAAGTCATCCATATTGATAGGTAAATAAATGCTGTTATTGTAGACCTGTTAGCAATTCTTAATGAATAAAACTTGGTAGATAGTTAGTTTCAAAGCCTTGTTCCTCTGATTCAAAATCAGCAACAGAATCTTCCTCTCTATTCTGTTCTTTTATTTAAACAATTGGTATTTTTCATTACAGATTCACACCTATGCTATCTGTGCTTCCTGACAATTAAGATGACACAAGACCACACGCTGACTGGAGTCCATTTCAATACTTTTCACAGTACCTGTATCAGAAAACCTTTGAAGATTTGGCAAGATTTACTAATCAAAGAGCTATAATCCAGAGGAGTGTCTGTAAATACTAGTCCTCAAGAAATTAAGATCCTCTTTGGGGTCTCAGTCCCAGAATTCCCAGAATTAAAATGACGGCCCTGTTGCAGCTACCATACCAGTGAACTTGGTACAATTGCAGCAAGTATATCCCTGAGGACAGGTTTCTTTTTTTTTGCACAATCTCTGTTCCTCCCTTACGATTCCTCCATATCTCACTCGACAAACTTTGCAGATGACAATGACAGTGACAATATTATGTATTGTGGGTAACTCCCTTTGACAAAGTCTGACTTTAGAAAAGGGCTCTGAAAAGGGTGGAAGCAAGTCAAGTCAGTCACACACACACACACACCTACACTCACACACCTAATCATCGTCTTTAGAAATCTTCTCTAGCTTTGTTTCTATTGTTGTCATTTTTGCTCTCTCTCTCTTTCACTGCTCCTCTTTCTCTCTCTCCCTCCATTCCTCCCTCCCTCCCTCCATCTCACTCGTAATTCACCAAAGGCCATTTTCTCCTTTAGAACTTGAGTGAGACATACTGTAGTTGCCAGTGCTCTCCTCCTCCACCGCCTCTCCAGTCATCTGGAGAATTCCAGAAAATTCATCAACTCGCGCTGAAGGTTTTCAAGCCGTCTTCCTTTTCACCGTTGACAGACAGATGCATTGATGTCTGGTGCGGCGGTACGGCGCCTAAAGAGTGTTATAAAGGAGCTCTATAATTTATTAGTCCTGTGCGGGGGGACATATTCAAATCCACCACAGGAAGCGACACGTTAGCAATCAAAGCATCAGAATGGATGAAGGTGCCTTTGCCACGGCAATGATGGATCAGATCCGAATGGGGCAGAAAGAGAGAGAGAAAGGAAAGAATGAGGAAAAATTATGAGAGGGAGACAGAAAGAGTGAGAGGGGAAGAGAGAATGAGGAGAGAAAAATAAATTTAACAAGAAAGTAGGAGAAAGTAAAAATTACTAAAAGTTCATTCAAGTGGAAATCAGCACAGAGCAGGAACAGAATATGCCAGTCAGTGTGTGTGTGTGCATTTGTGTGTGTGTGTCTGCATGTATTTTTGTGTGTGTGTGTGACTGCATGTTTGATTCAGAGGAGCTCCTCTGAGAGCGCTAAAATTTGTGTTCAGGTGCATGTGTGTCTGTGTATGTCAATTTGTTTCAAAGAGGGAATGTTTCCCTGAGAGAAAAGTTAAAATGTGTGCATGCGTGACCCTGGCAAAGCCGAGCTGGAGGAAACAGCACTTGGCTGCTCCTGCTCTCTCCTATGTGCATTATTCAGTGTGTGCCTCCCTAGACTCTTACCTCACATTACATCACTCACACACACTCACGGTCACTCACTCCTCTAGCACACAAGACCGCTACATGCACACATGCACGCACACACACACAATACAAACATACACACAAGCATGTGCACACACACAGACAATACAAACACAAACACAATACAAACACACACACCTACAAACATGCAATACAAACACACACACATACACACATGCAATACAAACACACACACACATTAATACTCAAGGACACAATCCTTTTGATTGGCTTAGTAACTGAGTGCCTGACTAGTGAGACATTTGTTTTGGCTTCAGCCGCATCTCAGCCTCGACTCAGCTGTGTGTTCAGATAAAGGCAGAATGGTGCAATCTGTGATGCTGATAGGAACCAGGAATCAAAGGCACACACACACTATCTACTCATTTGCCTCCATCTTGGCCTTACAGAGGCCTGCAAACACAGGTATAATTAATTCTCTCTAGGACCCTGTGGTGTGCTTTATTATCTGTGCAATACGATACACACACATACATTAGGCTAGAATAATGAGATATGGTCTTTTGGTTTTTATCCTTTTAAGTTTTAACATTATGCATTACGCATTTTAAGATAAAATGTGTGTGTGTGTATGTGAGTCAGGTTGGGTATGTTGATGCTCTGTGTGTGTATGTGTTTCCAGGACCATGTGCACATAAAGGTGATCCAATTCCAATCAATTGAATTCAATACACTTTACTTGACTGTTGTCATTACCAATGAATTCCATCTAAAGGTGATCAGACAGACTCACCAACAGTTCTTTCGCTATATGTTCGGTCATCACACACAACGAGGTCAGCCTCATTCAGTGTCTTTCAGTGTATCTGTGTATGTGTGTGTGTCTAACTGTTCACTCTTTAACCAGACACGGCAAGCTCTGTCTGTGTGTATGAGTGTGTGTCCAAGGCTCTACTCATCCACCAGACACGGCAAACTCTGTGTTTGTGTATGAGTGTGTGTCCAAGGCTCTACTCTTCCACCAGACACGGCAAACTCTGTCTGTGGCCAAACTTCGTGTAGTAGTCCCCTTGTGCCCGCACCAGGGCCTCCTCATCAATGTAGACCGCAGGGCGGCGGGCACACAGGTGGTACTGCGCCCGCCGGAGGCTCCAGCCCAGCACATACATCAGCAGGCCACACACGGCCGCTGTGGAGCGACCGACACCTGCATTACAGTGAACGTACACCACATGACCATTTCCCAGCAGGCCTTGCAACAGGAAGACTGCCTGGGGCAGCATACGCACGCGACCTGGGGGAAGGAGACGGCACATCATGTGCAGGTACATACATACATATACACACACACACACACACACAGCCTGGGGGGGGGGGGGGGGTGGACGACAGATACATAGATACACACACACAAATACACACACACCTGTGCAACATACACAACCAAATGTATATATTCATATATGCATAGAAGCATAAATAATAAATATTCATCCATGTAATCACAAACAGACTGACAGACAGACTCACTTTATTCAGTTCATGCACTTGTACACATGGCAGCCTTTATATAAAATTTGTGTGTGTGTGTGTGTACCTTCAGTGCTCATGTCCGGTGTGGGCATCCACATGTAGGATATGTCGTAGTCGCTGTAGAGTCTCATCATGGTCTCGGGGCTCATGGACTCAGCATTGTCACGGCGACAGCCATGAGAGTTGTTGATGATGTCCCACTCTGTCTGGAAGTTCATCACCGCAGTAACACCCAGTTCTCGCTTCAGCTTGATGCTCACATGCTCCATCTGCCTAGGGCAACTACCCAACCACACACGCGGCAGGATCCTGGGGGGAGAAAGTGTGTGTGTTAACTCTGTGTGTGTGTATATTCCTATGCCTGTGTCAGTATATCAGTATGCCTGTGTGTGTGCGAAAAATGTGCTGGCACTTTTCCATTCCATGGTAGCCTACCAGCTGGAGCCTATTCAACTCTACGCTACTAAACTCGGTTTGGGTGGTTTTCCATGACGATACAGTAGGCTACCTCCTTAGCGTGCCTGTGGTGGGTGGGATGAGGGGTAGCACAAACTAATACTACGTTGTTTACTATTTATGCTCATTGGTCTTCTTAGATTAGCACGAGGCAAAGTAAACTAGCCTCTATCCCAAGTGATCAAGATGCTGTCCCTGATATTCACTCTCATCACGTCTATCTCTTTCTATAGTTCTCCCATTTTGTAGACCAACAAGTTCTCATGTTACACTAATTTCTTATTATTAATGTTAAGAATATGAGGCCACATTGTTAGAAATTGTAAGTAGCCTTTCATACTGAGGTGCGTGGTAATTAATTGATCATTTCACCTACAGTAGCCTGTGTCACTGTCACTGTGTATGTGTATGTGTGTGTGTGTGTGTGTGTGTTTGTGTGTGTGTGTGTATATGTGTGAGTCCTTCCCTTTTTTTACTTATGGTTGCAGGGTAAACAGTTTATGTTGCTAACAAACAAGCCTACAATTCTTTTCATGATGGATCTAATGTTCTCAAAAAGAGTGCAGTAGTTCAAATTCATGAATATTTTGACCAGAGAAAATATTGACCAAATGATCAGACCAGCCAGGCAAAGTTGAATTTCTTGCATATAAACTAGTTACTGCTTGCAACGGCCCTCTCAGACCAATTATTTTAGTATTGGCTTAGCATGGATTGTAATGCAGATTTCTTATGGTGGAAAGAAACAAGGACTCTTTTTTATAACTTGACCATTTACTTTTAACGCAGAACTGTAGTCTCACTTAAATCACCATAGCAACTATGCAATACCAAAACCAAAGCGAAATCAGGGAGACTGCTGTTGTACGTCAAACTAAAATATCAAAACTGAGGTTTACACATTTAATTCACAACATGGTTAGAACCTGGCCAGAGCAGGTACGTAAAATCGTAACGGGTACCAAGTACAACTCCCAATGGAAAAGCATAAAAAAGCGAGTAGAGTTGAGTCAAGTAGAGTACAGCAGTGCTTCAACGGTATAGTGGAAAAGTCCCATATTTGTGTGTGTGTGTATGTAGTGTGTATGTGTATGTGTATGTGAGTGAGTGGCTGTCAGTGGCTTTATGAGTGGGCAGAAGGCAGAGAGAGACGTGTGTGTGTGTGTGTGTATTTCCAGAGCAGGCTCTTGGCAGAGGCATTTCCCCTTCATCCATTTGAGAGTGAAAAAGTGTTTTCTGTAAGGAAAACTCCTCTCGCCTCCTCTTGCTTACTCTCTCTCTCCCTTTCTCTCTCCCTCTGCATTCCCCTCTCAATCTTCCTGTCTTTCTCAGACCTTCATCCTATCTCTCACTCTTCTTTTTTCTCACCCTTAGTCTCTCACTTCTTCCTAGTCTAAAGAAAGAGAAAAACGTATTTTGGATATTTTCTAAGAGCCAATTTGTGCTATACTTCATTTGTTTATTTCTGTATCCCTCTGAATGGTGCCATTTTGTGTGTTTGTGTTGTGCACTAAGAGAAAAAATATTTGTGTGTTTAGATGTGTATGCTGTTTCCGATCTGTGTGTGTGCATGTGTATGTGCATTAATGTGCTTTGCTCAGTTTTTTTTTTGTGTGTGTGTGTGTGTGTGTGTGTGTGTGTGTGTGTGTGTGTGTTTGTGTGTGTGTAATATCTCTCCTCTGACCTGACCAAACCTCAGTAGTAATGAGTTATGTCTGCACCCCAGGCCGTAATTAGACTGATGGTGGGTACAATAAACATACTGCTTCCACCACTCATGACTGATGATGAGAATATGGATGATGATGAAGATGATGACAAACAATGTTGTTTATATTGATGTTGATGAGAAATTATGAAAATGATCATGAATATGAATAACGAATAATGAATAGCAATAATGAGGAATGAGACATTTGTTTATGATGCTGCTGAAGATGAAGAGGATGATGACGAGGAGGACAGGGAGGATGAAATATATGATGTTGGTAATGGTGAGGGTGGTGATGATGAAGATGATGAGGATGATGCTCCATTCACTTCAGTGGGACTTTCCAGTGTTCTACGGTCTGATATGTAAGGGATAATAACAACAAGGCGTGAGTATCTGTGAATATTGCACGTTCGGTAATAGACCCTGACACGAATGTGAAGAAGTGCAATATTTACCGATATATGCACACCGTGAAGTTCATTATCCTGCTTATTGTTGCTACATCTGTGCTATGTAGTTTTGATAACAATTTACACATTTTGATAGCTAACTCAGGCTCATTTGCAGAACTACTTCTTTCCTCCACACACTGACTCATTCAAAACGTACCAGGTTGAACTGCCATTACTAGTTGTAAATGGATAGTTGCTATGATCAAAAGCGGGTTGTTCGTTGTCAGTGTAACAGTGTAACCATCTCAGTCACAAATTGTTGCTGTGCTGCGAACGTTGGTCAGGAAGCTAAATTGTAACCCTGTGTTAACGTGACAGTTAATTTAAACTTCACAGCGAGTTGGATGAATTGATATGTAATACCGCCAGAAAAGTGGAACAACTTCATAGGTGAGCAGTTATCTGAAATTATCACCTCAAGAAATGGAATACTGATTTCTGATTGGCTGGCAGGGTGTGTATTAATTCTTTGTAACGCACATCTATGAAGTAGATCTGGTGAATCTCTTTTGAATAGTAACCAAAGATTATAGAGCGCTACACGCAAGATAGATTACTGGCTGGAAAATACGTTGATTTTGAGGAAGTACAGAAGTACGGCGCTATGGTACGCCACGCCACGCCATTTTGGTGAACTGGGTTCATCACAGAGGCCGTAGGAAACTGTGGGAAACGGTGGCAAAGTTGTTCCCACTTCTCACTTCCCCATTTCCCTGAAAATCACCTTGGTATTTATTGTTTTGGTGTATTGTCCTTATATGGATTATGGGAAAGCAAATCGATCTTCTGTGTTTAAAAAACATCAATATATAGTTTTTAACGGATTGCTTATTTTTCTCAATAAAATTAACCCAATTAAGGCGACTACCTTGGAGCGCATAACGAGATAAATGGGCAACTTTTGCTATAGTTCAAGTATTAGTTTATTTTATAGACTTATATCTTGTAGACTTTTGTTTAGAGGAAGTATAGGGAAATCAGGTTTTTACCTATGTGACCAACTGAATCTGTATACAGCTGATGATGGTATTTTACGCTTTTTGCAATCGGTTCCAAAAGATGAACTTAAATGAAATGAAACCTGATGATGCCCTGAAGGGCTGAATATCTGCATGTTGATTGTAGAAACTGTCAAAGTGGCTGCACTTCTTTTTTATTGACTGGAAACTTTTATGCTGATAAAGAAATGTGAAGTGAAGATGAGATGCAGGCAAGCTACAGCTATTAATTTATAGCCTACCATCACTAGTTGCATATAGTCTAATGCAAGGGTTCTCTAACTTTTTCGGACGGACGGGGACCAGTCATGCAGTCGAAAAATTTCCAAGGACCCCTCATAACTGCAACACAAGTTTGAGGTGTATATCAATTAGTAATATTAGTATAGAGGTGTATATCCATAAGTTCAGTTAAATGCTAGACCCGGACCCCTGTTTGAGAACCAATGGTCTAATGTAAATAAAACTGAAAAATATAACTGGTCTGTGAGTCTTTTGCTTCCATAACTTTTTTGTAGTGTAGCCAGAGACGATTTAAATGATCTTGATGTATGACGGCTTTACAAGCTAGATTGCAAACAGGGAATTCTAGCCAGCTAGCTCTGAACAGCTATGATAAGGCAAATATATATATTGCCTAATTTCCAAAGGCATTTGATGATCTTCCTTATGACAAGGGACACAACTGTGAGGCAAATGCCCCAAATTCAACTCAGTTCAAGTTACAGAGAAATAATAACCTGCCTGAGGCACACATAATGAAAGCAATGGGTGGTGGTGGCGCAGTGGTTAAGGAAACTGGCTAGCATGCTAGTAGTCTGGAAATTGTGGGTTTGGATCTCAGCTGCCGCCCTTAAGCAAGGCACTTAACCCTAAGTTGCTCTAGGGGAGACTAGCCCTGATGTAATTGATAGTTGACAAAATGTAAGTCGCTTTGGATAAAAGTGTTTGCTAAATGCATAAATATAAATGACAATAAATGTAAAGTTAAATTTACAGCTAAAGAAAGTTCTGTGAATGATCTCATATGTAGCCTCATGAGTCAGTGGCTAATGAATTAGGCCTGTGTCTTGTTTGGTGATCTGGGTAGCCAAAAGGACATAGTGGCCTAATAACACAAATTCTATGTCAGCTTCCCTTACTCCAGCAAGCAATAGCTGCCACTGTGTGAGAAAGAGTTTGATTATGTGTGTGAGAGAGTTTGATAGCACGTGAGAGAGAATTTGATGTTTGCAGTTTCATTATTCCTGATTGGTTTTCAGCTGTAAAGCCCGCCTTCCAGCCAATGACGTAGCGTTGAATTTGACTAATTTATCCATCAGAGGCTGGTAGATACTCATATTTCAATTTAATTTTGACCCCTGGTTGTCATTATGGATAAAAGCTCTGAAATACTTGAGTTAACATATTGCCCAGGTAGTATGCATGTGTGCATGAATATATTAATCAATTAATATGTTCTCTATGTCCATTTTCGTCCTTTCCTTTTTTTTCCCAACAGAAAACACAAGCAGGAGTTGCTCCTCACACAGGAGTTGCTCCTCACACAGGACTTGCTCCTCACACAGGAGTTGCTCCTCACACAGGACTTGCTCCCCAATCTTTAATCTCACATTGACACCACCAAAAGTTGTGGTTTCAATTTAAAACGTCTTGTGTGCTTGACAGTGCACTTAGGAGATAGGTCATATAATCCTCTGTATCAGATGACCATCAAATTTTGTAATGACCTAGAAGTGAATCACTGGAAGCAGTGGACCTAAGGGGGTCCCAGAAGGGAGTTTCTGAGATTGTTAATGGAAGCTCTTGCTCTCAAACTCAAACATGTTTGAGGGAATTAATTTCAGGCACATCATACTCCCTTCAGGTGGAGCCTGGTAAGGTCAGTCCTGTTTTAGAAGACATTCAGGCAGTTGGTGTATCACAGTTGTATCTATCCAATGCAGCATAGACGTTAACATACTTTGCCAAATAGTTAACATTTTGGACATAAAGTTCATAGTCAAAGCTACCTTTTACCATTTTCCAAATTCAGTATGTAATCTAGACATCATTGATTGTGGGTGATGTTGCTGCAAAATGCAACAGGCCTACTGTCCTTCGATATGGTCTACTATGTGTGGCTGCTGTTACTATTCTTACTAGCTATATTTGTGCTTTGTTTTAATTCTTTCTCAATCTCTTGTTATTGTTATTGGGGTGGTGGTGGCACAGGTGGAAGAGGTGCCATTTGGGAAACGGAGGGTTGCAGGTTCAAGCCCCACTCCGCCTGACCCCATCAATGTGTCCTTGAGCAAGACACTGAACCCCAAACTGCCCCTGGTGGCAGGTTGGCACCTTGCATGGCAGCCTCCACAATGGTGTGTGAATGCGTATGGGTAAATGTGAGGCCGGAGAATACTGTGTGCTCGCAGACTTGCTCAACTAGCACTCACTCCATAATATCTGTGGCGATATAAAGTATGTTGGCTGATGCCGAGAAAGTAGGCAATAGCTCGCCAGTTCATACCTGAAGATGCACAGACAGAGATTTGGTCATAAGAGACATCATACATAGGGCGACCTGCATGTCCATTGCTAACTGTTGGTGGAATAGAGGAAACGTGTTAGGATCCGACCTGTGGCCACTGTCAGCTAAAATCAAGCAAAATGTCATGTATATTCTTTCCAGTGTTCTTTTGCAATTAATTCTTGCAGGGTCTTGGTGTCCGGGTTAACACTGAGGAAAAAAGAGATGGTCCTTGTGTAGTTCTCTGGGGTGTATCCAAACAATCCAATCCCATATCTGTCAGCCTCTGAATGTCCTGAAGACATTGCAAGGCACTGCTAAAAAATGTTGTAACATCATCATTTTGCCTTTACCAATCGAGGTAACTTGGAAAAGAAAAAAAAAGCTAGAATAAGCTAGGATAGGCTATCAGTATCAGTGTGATCAGTGCGTGAAAGAGAGAGTTTGATAGTGTGTGAGAGTGGTTTGACTGTGTGTGAGAGAGAGTTTAATAGTGTGTGTGAAGGTGGTTTGATATATAGTGTGTGAGAAAAAGTAGCCTATACGGCCTTTCATAGTTTTACCTTGTGAAGGACAGTGAAACAGAACATTGCCATAACCAATCAGCTGATCTGTGAGTTAACGGACTACTTTTTTCATGGAAGCTACTATCTATCTTAATTATTACAACGACTATGAAAGCAATGATAAACAATGCTTCGTTGTCACGTTGATATCTTCAATAGGTAGCCATGTAATAAGCAGGATGTTCTGCGAGGCGGTCAATATCATGGAATAACTCTGCCTGCACGCCGGGCTCCTGCATCACTCTTTTAGAAATTATTCCACAATAACAACTGCCTCGCAGAACAATATCCACCACATGATGATGAGGAAGAACAAGAATATGATGAGGAGGAGGAAGAGGAGGAGGATGGCAGCACCACAGTCCCAAAGTAATAAGCTACCAGACCAATAAGTAGACTGGGTTTGGGGTGCCCATGCCTCACTCACTGCTGATGAGAAGAATCATCAGTCTTAAAATCACACACACATTTGTGGACTTGGCATAACGAGGCAGTGGGCTCTCCCCATGGGGTGTCCACCTCAACTCAACCCCCCCCCAAACATACACGCGCACACACACACACACACACACACACACACACACACACACAGAAGCAAAAAGCTCATTAAAGATCTGACACTATCACTGCCAGCAATCAGGGCAGAGTACCAATTTTGGGGCGATAATTTCTAAAACATATTGTGGCTAATGCTGGTTTAGAAATGGCTTTCAGAGAAAAAAAAACATAAGAAGGAAAATGAATTACTTGCACACACATACACATAAAAGTTTAATTTATGATGTGTGTGTGTGTGTGTGTGTGTGTGTGTGCGTAGAACTAAATTAAACTCTTGTTCAGTTTAAAGGCTAGGAACATCCTGATCAGGTAAAACAAGTTGGCACACACACACACACGCACTCACGCACAAACTCTTTCTCACTCTCAAAACTAAAGCCTGAAGGTAACCATTCACAGCAGCCTTCCTGCAATTATAGATGAGATTGTCCTTGTTCTCTCACTACACACACACTCCCATACACACACCCATACACAGTTATTCAGACACACACACTCATACAAAGACACAGACACAAACACACTCACAGAAGCCCTCATTTAAAATACACGTATAGAGACAGCAAGTGTACACCAAGCAGAGTGAAATATTAATGTCACTATTAATCAATCAGCTGTCATATGGCTTCATTTGAGTGTGGATTTCAATTTGGTAAAAAAAAACAAAAAAACCCCGTTAAATTTAAGGGCAGCATCATGCAGTCTAGGGCCATCCACACACACACACACACACACACACACAAACAAACACACATGGGAAGTAAGTGGAACAGAGAGATCTTTCACAGGATCTTGTAAGGTCTCTGACCACTAATTAAACAGCTAGGCATTAGCATGCCCTTCCAGCCCACTAACACACACACACACACAGACACACACACACAGACACATACACATGCACAGACACACACGCACAGACTCTTACAGGAACACACACACACACACACACACACACACACACAGGCTCTTACAGGAACACACACACACACACACACACACACACACACACACACACACACACACACACACACACACACACACACACACACACACGGATTGGGTCCTTGAGCAAAGCCTGTCTGGTCTCAAGTGGCTAATTAAAGAGCAAGGACACAGTCAGCCCTCCCAAGCCAGTCCGCACTACACGCACGCACGCACGCGCACGCGCACACGCGCACGCACACACACACACACACACACACACACACACACACACAGTAAATACAGATTTCCACATGCACAAGCCCACACAGGTGCAAAGCTCATAAATGCAGACACAAAGCAAACCTCAGTTAATGATCTAAACCAGGGTCACACACACAGTCACAAACATCATATACACACACACACACACACAAACATCAGAGCTAACAGTGCCAACAGTGAGTGCATGACTGAGGAGGAGGAGGGAGTAACCAGACACAGTGAGAGAGAGGGAGAGTGTGTGTGTGTGTGAGAGAGAGAGAGATAGAGAGAGACTGAGAGAGAGTTACAGAAAGAGGGTGGAAAGAGTAAAAGTGCTAAAAAGAGAGAGCTGACAAGGAGATGGAGGTGTGTGTGTGTGTGTGTGAGAGAGAGAGAGAGAGAGACAGAGAGATGAGAGTGAGAAAGAGGCTGATATTTAATTGCTCCTTCTTGTTTATGTGTTACGGAGATAGTCAGACTAAATGAAAGATATTCTCTCTTCCTCTTTCTTTCCTTCTCCTTTTCTCACTCTCTTTCTATCTCTTTGCTTCCTTCTCTGCCCTCTTCTTCTGACAGTCTCTCTCTCTCTCTCGCATTCGTGGTGTCTGTCAGCAAAGACTTATTATCAGTGACCTCCCAGAGGCTACAGCACGAAAATCAATTTACACTTTTATTGTAATATACACACACACACAGGTCACAGGTATATACAGGTATATATATATATATATATATATATATATATATATATACAGAGAGAGAGAGAGAGAGAGAGAGAGAATGCGACCCACACCTAATAATAAACTCTAAACAACTCCATAAAGTCCAAATTGATGATGCAAACAACCACACACTCACACATACAAACATATAGAGAAACATTCACCCTTACCCATACACACAAACCAACAGTGAATCATTCGCATGCAAAAAAACGCATGCGCGCGTGCGCGCACACACACATACATGGGTGCGTGTACACAGATACGCACACACACACACTCACACACACTAAAACAAAAAAATGTAGTTTAATACAGCATCTCTGTGGAGCTTTGTGGAGCAGAAATAGACTAGAGGACTTCTGAGGCACTCAGAGACCGACCACACTTTCATTCCATCCATCTGTTTATCTAGCTCTTCCTCTTTCTAAGCCTCCCTCAATCCTTTCGTTCTCTCTATTTCTTTCACTCCCTCTCTTTACTCGTTTCACCATTCTCTGTCACTCTCTCTCTTTCTCTCTCCTCTCAGTCTTTCTTTCTCTCTCTCTCTCACACACACACACACACACACACATATATACTCAGGCAGAAGGTCACAGCAGATAGAGCCAGTGGGAGTTCTAATGGCTTGGTTTCTAAGTGTGTGTGTGTGTGTGTCTGCACTCAGCCAATGGACCTGATGGTTTCCTGCATCACCACTACCTAATGGTAAACTGTGAGGTCATTCTTCATATGTATATGTGTGTGTATAGGCAAATGGTCCTAAAATATGTCAAGACCACAGTCTATAGTGGTTACCTGTGATACCACTCTGCTGTGTGTGTGTGTGTGTGTGTGTGTTTGGGGGGATGGTGACAGAGAGAAAAAGAGAAAGAAAAAGAGAGACAGAGGGTCAAGTTTGGCTTGGTTTCTCTAATACCATCAATAGTAAGCAACCGTACCCTCACCACCACATCACACACACTCACACTCACACACACACACACATACGCACACAGCCTCTGCCAACCACTGCCAACGCTAATCACTCCACAGCAGCTTACCTGCCACACACACACACACAACACACCTAATTCATTCAAAATGAGAGTGATTGTTGCTTTGGTCAAACACATCCCACCAGACATCCAATAATACACAAATCCCCTTATTTGCAAGATGGATGCCAGACATCCACACCTGTTATGTGGACTGTGCATCTGCTATTGTTCAGTAACCACACTGAGACTCTGAGTGAATGGAACTGAATCTGTTTTCCATCAATCATTTAATGCTGGGCACTGTCCTACCATGATTCCTCTGAAAAAAACAAACAAACAAAAAAAAAAAACATCCCATTGGATAACCAAGTACAAATCCCATTTTAGTTAGGGTTTAATGGAAGCCATCATACACACACACACACACATACAAACACAAATACATAAACACACACATACACACTTGTTGAACACACAATAAAAAACACAATAACACAAAATAAAAGCCATGGCAACAAAAATAGAATGTAAGGACAAAAGGGGGAAAGAAACAGAGTGCTCTTGGTGTGTAGGTACACTCCAATTCTATGCATGGTACTCTTGAAGGCAAAACAGAACGTGATGAAGGACTCTGGATTGATGGTCGTAAAACATGGTCTGAAGCGTGGGATTTCAGTGCATTTAGGTAGCATTTAAGGAGTATTTCCTTTGATTAGATTTGGTCTTGTTTCCGAGCTGACCCATTTATTGATGGTGCTTTTATAAACAATGTAATCAGGCAGGACAGAAACACTGCCATAAAGATTTTGTCTTAGATGCACAATTCATTTGAGATTGATTTACTGAAACCAACAAACCAAATCAACTTATCCTTCTGATTAGGTACAACTTGGAGTGCATTTGCTGGAAGCAAGGCTGCTCAATATGAACCCAAAATATTATCTCATAATGGATTATGTCATATCCTAATAACATATATGCCAAAGCATTACAACACAGCACACTTTCACCAACTTGAAAGAGAAATCTAGTTAATATAACAAATGACATGGATAGACCTATTTGCTATTGCATGTAGTTGACAAACAGGGTCAAAATGCATGGGCTGCTTCAGCAACAATCACAACTGACATAATTTTTGTAATTCATCGATTTTTACTCTTATTTGGACCCGTACACATGCAAAAAAAAAAAAAAAACACACACAGCTATATCATCACAGTATAACATGGGGAGAAATTAACACAATATATTCACTGAACTGTATAGTCACTTTGGCTTTCTGGCATACCTAGAGTCTGTATTGTGGGCATGGGTATGGCTGCAGCATCAAAAGTATACTTAGTGTACTTAGTATACTTTTGTAAGTTATATATTCATATGCATTTTATAATGGTGGTGATGTTTTTTCTGTATGCAGTAACCAGAACTATAAACATAAATGTTAATATATTCTGTCTAATTTACAGAGCTCTAAGTTGTTGTTAAAGCACGGTGATGGAGACAGAATGTCATCAAATGTGTTGTATGCCTGATTGGCATCTTGTCTGCGTGGTGAACAGAATCCTGGATAACCACCTCTCCTCCAGGCCTCAGTATAAACAAAACACCCCCGACTGGAAAAAAATACGAAACAGCAGATGTGAACGCACTAGCCTATGAAATGCTGCCACACACATAAACACACGCACACACACACGCACACACACAAAGAGACACAAAAATATAAATAACACAAATGCACAAACACACGTAGCCACAACTAACATGGGTATACAAAAATAAATAAATAAATAAAATACAATAAAAACACACACAGAACATGGGTGTCTGAGGCAATGAATTTTCTACCAGACTGAACCATCACTGCTGATCCTGGAACAGTGACACCTGGGCAAGGGAACAGTGGAGCCGCCATGGCAACCAGAACCCCTGAAACATCCACCCTGAATGGGGATATCTGAGAGTGTTCCTCACACATGGTTCTCCTGGCAAAGTAGAACCTCCAGACACAGAACAGAATGTGCCAACAGGCTTTCAAAAAGACCACACAAACGCGTGCATGCACACACACACACACACACACACACACACCAGACTCAAGAAAAGGAGCTTAGACATTGAGCTCACATGATCAGAGGAGGGTACGCACACACACAGACACACACATGCACACAGACACACACAGACAGAGACGTGCAGTATCAAACATACACAGTCACACAACACACAAGCTCCCTGTCAAATCGTCTGCCACTGTAAGACAGCCAATGGCAAATGAGGCCCAGCAGGACAACTCAAAAAATAGGCCCAATCAGTAGAGATCTCAAATGTGCTGCTTCTGCTGTGTGTGTGTGTGAGTGTGTCAGTGAAGATTTTAAATGTGCTGCTGTGTGTGTGTGGGTGTATGTGTGTAAGCAGAAATCTCAAAAGCATGGTATGTGAGGAAGCTCTTGGGAAGCTCTTGTGTTACAGGGCTGTCACAGATGGAGGACCCAATAAAGCTTTAAGCCTCAATAAAGTCTTACTCAGATAACACTACCAGTCCTAACTGCACCAAAAGACTTCCCTAGACAGTGCCTGCATCAATGAAATCCAGCTGTGTCAGTGTGTGTGTGTGTGTGTGTGTATGTGTGTGTATGTTTGTGTGCATGTGTGTGTGCATGTGTGTGTGTGTGTGTGACTAAGACTTCCCTAGGCACGGCCAGAGATACCAAGATCCGGCTTTGTTTCCCGTCCTATTAGCGAGGTTTCTGGTGTGCGCACGATCAAAGCTCAAAGTTGTGGAGTTACAAAAAGGTTCTTGTCTATTTCACACAGACATTAATCCTGTATTAGAGCACTGGAGTGTCTGGGAAAGTGATGAGTTTTTTTGTGTGTTGGACTGTCTTGTGTTGGATAGTTTTGGGTTGATTTTGAAAGTAATTTATGCAAATTCTGCACCTGTACATCTGCACATGCTCACACACACATGCACCTCTTAATCAGTGTGAATTATATGTTTCTGAGCACATTTCTGCGAAGCAACATTGTTCGGATGCAAGACAATTAAAGCTTGTTTCTTCTTCCATGTTCTCTCTTTGGCTACTGTGCTGTTGTCCTAAATTGTAAAAAGCATCAGTGAAGATCATAACAAATAGATTTGCTGGGAACAAGCTGTCTCAGTCTAAATATGCGTCATTCGAACACACACACACGGGACAGTTGAAATGGGGTACACACACACACACACACACACACATCCGGACCAATGCATAAACACCTGAAACCATGTGAGTACTAACAAATGCGCACACACGCACACACACACAAATATAGATGGGGGCTGTGCTGTCTCTTCTGGTGTTTGTGTACTCATAATTGCTGTCATCATGGATGCTGAATGTTCCCCATTAGCAAAGCACTCCATTTCTGCATTAACAGCTGCTAACACACATAAAAACAAAATCTACAGTATATACACACACTCCCACACAACACACACACACCTGAAACCACATAAGCACTAATAAGCATGCACTCACATCTCTTCTCTCACACACACACAGTTATACACAAACAAAAGACACCCAACACACTTTCACACATTAACACAAGCACACACACACACACAGAAAAGCATATTTTTGTTTACAGTGCCGTCCTTCCGCAGAGAGTCCAAAATCCAGCGTAACGCTATAGCTAGAAGTGGTTCAATAAGACAAAAATATAAGTTCACATGGCCTCTATCTCTCTCTTTCACACACACACACACACACACACACACATACACGCACACACACACAGACACACACACAAACTCCACTGACAAACACAGAAATCCACATACCATATGTATACACAAAGAAACACATACATACACAGACAAGGAGGTAGTGTGAGCATGTACAAACATACACATACAAACACAAACACCCATGCAAACACACGCACACTCTCTCTCACACACACACGCAAACACACACACACACAGAAACAGTGCCCATATTTTTTTTCTGTCATCTGCCTCATTCATTTTTCATTGGGGCCTTGTCTCCTTCTTCTCTCAGATCTTACAGCCTCACTCATGTTTGTCTGCATCTGACAACAACAACAGCAACAACAACACAGCAGCCTGCACTGCTGTCACAGGATGCAAGTGTGTGTTTGTGCGTGTGTGTGTATACTGTCCATATATACTGCGAGCAGTGCATTGGCAGCTCAGTGATACCAAAGGTGGTGTGTGTGTCTGTGTGTGTGTGAGTGTGTGAGTGTGAGTGTGTATGAGAGAAAGAAAGCACATGCACACTTGTGTATATTTATATATATATATATATACGTGTGTGTGTGTGTGTGTGTGTATACTGTCCACACATATTGTGAGTGGTGATGGGCTGCTCTCCAGTGGTATCAAAGTAGAAGTCAGAAATGTGAGTGGTGTGTGTGTGTGTGTGTGTGTGTGCTCACATACTGTGAGTAGTGCATGGCCTGCTCTCCAGCAATACCGAAGTAGAAGTCAGTGGTGTGTTTCATCTCGTCGTGTGGCCACTCTGCTCAATCCAGTGACCGATGGGATTGCAGTGGACCCCCTCCACCATGTTCCGCTCGTCGTATACACAGCAGCGGTCGTGATGGGGACCGTTACCTGGAGACAGCCAGGAGAGAGACGTGGGCTTAACTAATGACCTGAGAGGTGATTTCAGGAAGTACAAAGCCACTATTTGAATCCCAATACCCCCTAAGCCCTACAGCCCTGAACCTTTAGTGATTTAACTGGTGTAAATGGACCTCATGATTGTCTGATTCAGCCACTGTTCTCCAAAGTTCAGTTGGTGATTTATTCCATAAATAAGTAACACAGTTACTCACACACACATGCTCTCACTCTGACACACTCACACTCTTTCTGTTTTACACATACTCACAAAAACTGTCACTCACTCATTACCCCACGCAAACATTTACACACACACACACACACACACACACACACACACACACACACACACACACACACACACACACAGATTTAGTAAAAAGCATTTGGGTGAAGGTAAATGTAAGAAAAAAAAATGACATACTTGAGACATGACATACTTGAGTTTGCTTTATCTCTGAACGTTTTGCTGCATGTCACACACACACACACACTCTCACACTTACACACTCATCTCCCCATGTGTGCCCCTCTCTCTCTCTCTTCTCTTTCTGAGATAGCGTCTGTTTGCTCCGGGGTATGTTTTTCATCTAGCACAAAGGAAAGTATGTTAATTCCTTCAAGCCTAACAAACAATTCCGTTACATAACAAACAAGATGTGCACCCCAGTGTGCTGCCAAAATGACAGCCTGAAAGCTCTACAGAGCAGGGTTACAACAGCGCCAAATTGCAGCACATTCCAGCTGTAATGATGATTGACTATCTAAATGACCCCTTGAAGACGCGGGCTATGATGTCTAATGTGTGAGACTGTTGTTGTGTGTGCCATTTAATTGCACCTTAACAAGCATCGCTTTAAATCTTCCCTGTGTGTCTGAGAGGATTTTTGTGAGTGTGTGTGTTTTTTGTGAATGTCTGTGCGTGAGACGGTATGTGTGCGTGTATCTCTGTGTGTATATGGGTGATTGTGTGTATAAAACTCCTAGAGAGTCCAAACTGAAGCTTTACCAATAAGGGGGCGTTCTGACTTGTACCCCGGTCAAATGCAGATGATGGATGGTGGTAGGTGGATTGGCTGCACTATGGATGCAGACACCACCGCCAACTGCTGCCGTGGATTCGCTCAGGGCAAAAGAGCACATTCATCAGTGGAGGAAAATGGAAATTGCCGGCTCACGTGCCGGCACATCTCTCCCCGAATCATTAATCAGAGCGTGGTGTCTTCCTGTCACCAAAGCCAGACAGGTAGGGATGAGGGAATTCCACAGCCAGGAACCACCAGGCACTGAACTGGGGTGGCCACTGTTATCACTAGCATTACAAGAACTGAATCCCAATGCTCCGCACCTTGTCGGAGCTGAGCCAGTGTGCAGAGGCCTTCACAGCACCATGCAGCACTCTACAATTATTGGCACTCCAGGTAAAAACAATAAAAAAGGAATAAAAAAAAAATCTTTCCGAATTTATGCTTGTCTCACAATGAAAGTGGTAGAGAATAATCCCATCTCAAAGAGACGCAAATACATTTAGAAACAAACAACCAATCATAAAGGAAAACGTTATTGTGGAGGGTTTACTGTGTTGGAAGTGGGAAGAATCAGGCACTTGTGAAGTCGATTAATGCCAGTTGAGTCTTTAAAGGAGAAATCCAGTGTGAATCAATCCAGGCCTGTTGTTCAAGGTCACTAAGTTCTGTCAGTTGGAAAAAGATTGAGAAAAATATTGAAAAAAAATAAAAAAACTGAATACAACATAGAGACAGTATAGACAACTAACATTAACTGAATGGGGCACAGAAATTCACTTTCAGTTTCATTCTCCTCTGCCCCACTCAGTTAATGTTAGCTGCCAGTTTGCTATTCGGTCTAGGTTGTATCAAAGTGTCAAAGTTTCAGACCACACTCAGTGACTTTGAACAACAGAGCTTTTGATTGCAGGAAAGGAAGGAAACTACATAACCTCAAAACTCCCCCGGAAGACATGACCTTACTCCACATATAAACAAATAGACTACAGCTAGCAGGAGCCTTTAAAATTCATTTCATATTCTGCGTTAGGTCCCAGGCACTTACTCCCTTTCCGGAGGCTAAGTGGGAAAGTATTTGAAGGCCTTCTGTCTCAGGATGACATGACAAATATCTAGTGCATTGCTTTACATCACCTGAGTGACTTGCAACAATAGAGAGGAGAAAATACATTCAGTCAGCATTTGTCACAGACTGTTGTTTTGAGCTATTCTTTCTCTCTCTCCCAGTGTGTGTGTAGGAGTGTGTGTGTTCATGTTGTGTGTGTATGTGTGCGTGTGTTAAACATAACAATAACATTTTTGCCTAACATCATGAAGTGATAGTGGAATTCAGCTGTGTGAACGGAAGGAACTGAAGGCCAGGAGAAGTTGGATAGACAGATAGAGAGATTACAGACTTATGATGAAGAAGTGTCTCTCTCTTCTCTTTGTGCCTTAAGCAACACAAGGCCAAGTATTCAGGCACGTCACACAATATGCTTCCGCAACACCCCAACTCTGCAAAACATCCTTGTCAATTATGAAATCATTGTGTTGGTGGCTTTGTCTTTTCTATTATATGGAGCAAAACATTATTGAGTCTCTCTGTTGTCAAATCTCACAACAACCTTGAAGACAAATAGCACTCTACAGTTGGAGTGAATGTGCCAGACCAAGTCAAGTGTGGCTGAGTGACTGAACTAGCAGGCAAACATTGCAGGAAATAGATCTCTTTTGCCACCTAGTGGTGTACAATAGTAATGCAAGATATCCAGACCACCTGGGTGACTTCTCTGAGATACCGCTCTTTTACTCCACAAGAATGCAAACAGATGTAGGGAGAACCATCGGTCCTCATGCCAGAACACCTGAGGGTTATCATGCCTACAAACTGAAAAGTCTCATCCACAAAATGGTTCCCCCAGATGAATCTAAAAAACACTACATACCAATTTGCCATTTTTAAAGGGTACATGGTCACGTCCACATGTCCTACTCAATGCCATTGACGTGTATGTATTTCTCTGTTCTGGATTGAAACAACCCAAGGAAAATAAGAAAGACTGTCACAGCACAGCATTGCTAGCTACGTTGTTAAAAGATGGTCAGCTGGTCTGTAGGTGGTCCTGTCTGTGTTTTAGGTATATTCACTCATTTTAGACCAAATTGTTCTACATATTTGTAATGTTCTGATATTTTGATTGCTTTGATTTTTAAAAACTTTCATTTAAAACCTCAATTTCAGAATCACTGAAAAAAATAAGGTGAACTCAAACAGTGATATCTCACTGACTAAAAACCAACCTTCCACAATCAGAAAAGCAGGTGCTTTTTCACAAAAATGCTAAAAACTCTTTTCAGCAAGATTACAGCAGGTGAAGTCTAACACTTTTTTCCACCAATGATTAAAACCTATTTCAATGTATCTTGCTGAGCTGGACAAGTCCTTCAATCATGTCCATCTGAAGACGTACTTAGACCTACTTAGACCAGCCTTGCGGGGAAAGAGCTCTTTTTATGTTAGCCCTTACTGTGACTTGACCAACATCTAGGAATGAGAACACCTTCAAAAGTTTGTTGAGTGAATATGGGCTGTAAAATGAGTATGTAAGTATTTGGGTGTGTGGGTGTGGGTGTGTGTGTGTGGGGGGGGGGGGGGGTCAATTTTAGACTGCTCCTTTGGTGCCCATTGTGTGCATGTCACCATATTTCAGGCTCTTGCCTTATTACTTCAGCCAGACAAGCCATACTATAACATCAAAATGTATAGCCTGGCTATGATCACTCCAAGGGGCAGTATCAGTGGTTGTCTTGCCAACTATTGCCTTTGCGCGCAATAGTAAGCTATGACTAGGGTACGTTCATGCGACTCTCTAGAAGACCAAAGTGGTGTGATTGGTTCAACCAAACTTGGGAGAACAGCTACTGAGACCCTATGGTTAGTTTCTAGACGTACCTGCATTGCAAAACCAGTTGCTACCGCTAGGGTATGTCTAGATTTCTAGGCTAATATTACATATTTAAGTCCCTTGGCCCTTGCATTCATCCCATTATAATATACTAATCAGAGTATATAGCAGGGGGCATGATGGGGACTGCTACCTTTCTGTAGGTTATGGTGGCTCAGGAGGAGCTTTATTATAGAGCAGTCCATTTACCATTCATAGATATTTAACTCTGAACACTGGGCTCAAGTGTGTGTGTGTTGGCATGGCACACACACATAAAGACATCCATGTGTTCTGATGCCTCAAATGGAACAGGTGGTACTTTAGTACAGGTGAACATTGGAAGGCTAGCCTGGTTCTCACACATACTGTTTTGCATATCAGTCTGGCCAATTCGATGTCATCAGCTTCCACGAGGCAGGATTAACATACACGGATCAGAATGCCTCTGCAGGCATTGGATAATGGGAATGGGAAGAAGTGGAGATAGGCCTCCTGGCCAGACTGATGTGCATGGCATAGCATAGCATGTTCATGGAAATAGGGCATTAATATTTAGTTAAATGTGCTAATAAGCATCTTCATGTGTAGAAATCTGAACAGTGGGTAAGGTTGAATCACACGACTCTTGATGCTTTATGTTCACAACACAGTCAAATATAGGGTATCTGTACATACAGTGGGAGAGTTGTGTCGTGTAGAGTTGTGTATACGTATTGGTATGTGCCAAATGTGTTTAAGTTAATGATGAGTGGTGATGAAGTGAAGGAGAAGGATAATTAATTATCATCAACAATATACCTTCCCAGATGAGTTCTCCGCCCTTGACCCGTTTGAGAAACTTGAACCAGAAGTTGTCTGTGAACGGCGGCTTGAGCTGCAACTCACACACCCACAGGAAAGGCTCGCGCGTGGAAAGCACTATGCGCGCGGGCGTCATCCGCACGGCTTTGCGGGGATCCCAGTGACCCATCTCGTCTCGCGACCCCACCATCAGCACTTCAGTGTCAGTGCGCTCAGGAGTTAAAATAACCCCAAAACGAAACAACATCGTCGTGTTTTTTTTCTGTCTGTGGTCCAAAACGTGATTCAAACTCGAGCAACGATAGTGTCTTACGAGCGACCTGCTAGACTGAACTTATTTCCAAATTTAGGACGGTCTAGGGCTTGATGGCATTCGTAGAGTGCATGAGTTCACCTCTGACATTTGCGGATGTTTACAGCGATGCCTTGCAGTTGCGCACTCACCATCAACATTCTGCAAGGGTACAGCGACGCTGGTAGAGTGTGCAGTACCATCCCTTGGCGCGGAGGACTGCTTGCAAAAGCATTCGGTAATTCACATTAAAACCCTTGGCTGTATCACAAGCAGTTTTGTCTTTTTTTATTTCAAGTACTTTAATGTACTGAAATATCATGTTCATCATATCATGTAACTAATTAACTAAATTAACCTGGTTAACTAGTTAACTAAATTAACCTGGTTAAGTTTAGCCAGCACTTTTACCACCACTGGGGCATAGCATGGGGCCTAGCACAAACTGTGACAGGTCTGTCATGGGGCCTAGCACAAACTGTGACAGGTCTGTTTCACATACCTGAATAAAAGGTGTCAGGGCAGTGAATGCTTTTCAAAGTGCAGAACGTTTCCCAAGTCTACTGCCACTGCATATTTTAATCTCTAATGACTAGACAGCCATAAAGAAATTAAGAAAGTCTACAGTACATTGATTGAGAAATAGATGTCTTGTCAAAGAAACAGGATAGGGAGCAAAATGCAAGTATTTATACAAGAACACAATAATAAAATCCATCAATTCATTTTAAGAAACAATTAAATAAACAGATACACTACTCATAGAAGAAAAAACCTACATGAAAACATATATTTTTAGAAAATCTAATATAAAGGGGTAGGCTTTTCCATTACTGGTGATTCACCCATGGTGAGAATGGGGTCTCCGGTGTTGAATCCATCATGTTAAGGTACATCACGCTGCGCTGGTATGTAGTCTCTCCCCACACAATTGATATCTTGTAGAAACTTCCGGAAGTGGTTTCTGAAACACACCCCTGAAAAAGCGTACAGGATGGGATTGAGGCAGCAGTGCATGTAGGCTAAAGTCCTAGTGATGCCCAGTCCCACCAGCATGGCGATCTCAGAACTGCACTCTTTCTGATGCCTCAGTGTAATGGTGTACACCAGATGTGTGATGTTGTAGGGCAGGTGGCAAATTATAAACATCAACACCACTGTCAGCACCACCCATTCTTTGGGTTTGTGGTTGTGGAAGTTGTGTGCCTTAAGCAGTGTGCTGATGATACAGGTGTAACAGAATGTCATTACCATCAATGGCAGGAGGAACCCTATTGCCATCTGCAGGCTAGGAATGAGAATGTGGTCTGCTGAATTCTCAAAGCGAAGCTTACACTCTTGTTCAGACTCCTGTAGTGGATACTCTTCTGTGGAATTCTCTGAGTAGTCTAAATAGTCTGTGTATTCGCTTAGGTTACCCCATAGTGCTGAGATGGTCATATTGCTATAGGACAAGGTCATGGATGGCTCTTTTTCATAGTCATCAGATTCTGAACTGATCAAATGGTAGTCTGACAAGTGATTCTCAGGAATGTTTTGATAGAGTCCAGAGTAGATGAATGTGGGCAGGGAGATCAGGAGAGCCATGACCCAAGCAACAGCACACATGGCACCGGTGTGGGAGCGTATTGCATAAACGGTGGCAAGGTAATGATCAATGCTGATGCCTCCCAGTAACAGAACCCCACTGTACAGGTTGAGGCTGTAGGCTCCACTCAGGAACTTGCAAGCACGATCCCCCATTACCCAGTTATGCTGCTCATTATAGATGATGAAGGGCAACACCAGCACAAAGAGAAGGTCTGCCACTGCCACATTGAGCAGGGACACATCCGCCATAGTCTTGGTCTTCTTGTACAAGGCATATGTCACAAAGACCAGCAGGTTGCCTAGCAAGCCCAACACGACAACAATAGGACAGACATACAGCCTGAGGTGATGGTACAAATGGTCAACATGTTCTGTCTCACACATCCCCACAATGTCATCAAAATCATAGGATGTGTTTTCATAATCATATGAATACTCACTAAATGAACTATTATCATAAGCATATTGCTCATTATGTGACATATGGCCATAATCTTCAGCAGGAGTGGTCATTTTCAGCAGTCGCCTACAAGGGAATCAACACAGAGTTCAGTCACTGCTAAATATGTACTGGACTTGCTTGGCAACATTTTTTCTTCCTAAATATTACTAGCCTTTTTGTAACAAAAATTCATTATTAAAAATCATTATTAGTAGTATTTTTTCCTACCTGTATTTCTATTCTTACTTAAATGTTTAGGCTTATAGGCCTATTAGATTAAAAAAAAAATTAGCCAGTTCCTGGTTAATGTATTATTTGTGCTGTGTGTCGCTTTGGATAGAAACATCTGCAAAGAACAAATAAACATATACATAAACATACTGATCATAGTTTAAGACACATATTGTGCCTACAAAGCCAACCTCTGGAGGCAGATTTTTAGACAATGCTTCTGACCTCTTAACATGCTCAACATAAGATTCATGGCAACATGAACCAGTTGCTTACTAGAACCCACTGTGCATATATCACTCAGTAGTACTGAAAGGCAGTATATACCTTGTGTTTGTACAGGCAGTCACACCTCAGTTGCTTTCAGGTAAGTTACAAGGTCAATGACTTAATAAGTAAACTATTTACAATGTGGATCCAAAGGCAAGGGTGTGTGTGTGTGTGTGTGTGTGTGTGTTTGCAGAAGGAAAAGAAGTGGTTAAACCCTTGGAAACTGCACAGCACACACTATGGATAATGATGTGTGTATATTCAGTATACTGTAGTTATTCTACTTTTAAAAAAATAAAACTCACCTGGAGTGTTTCTTACTGACGCATTCAAGCCTTAATCTGACATGAGAGTAAAATCCCAGTAAAATCCCCAGGGCAAAGTCCAGATGCTTGTTTTTAATCACTAAATGATGGCCTCCAAATAACTTGTTACTGTTTACTTTTTCCGACAATTCTTGAACGTATTTACAGTCATTCAGACAAGACCTTTATCTAAAACGACTCTTGATGAAGGAAGGAGTGAAAGGTGGCGATGGTTGTTTAGTTCCGTGTTCTGTTTTCACAGGGGTGGGGGTGTGGAACTGTTCCACTTTCCCTCTCATAGTAATGTATTATGCTGATCTATCTAGGTCAGTCTTAAATAATCTTTGATTGAAGCTGTAGTGCAATAGGAAACCTTAGTGTAACAGTAAATACAACCTCTGCTATGGCTGTGTCGTGGATAGAAATCTTAGCAAGGTTACAGTACATTGAAAACATTGGATAGAGTACTGTGTATTCAAGAGCAACAAAAGACCAAAGACCAAACTTCCCTAATGCATACCATATATTCACCGATATAAAGGGCAAACCTGTCTGTCTTGTGTGCGGTACGGTGCCAATGTGGTTGTCACAAAATATGTCCGGCCCTTGACTTGGACCCAGTTTTATTATTTTGACCTACTGTGTATTTGAGTTTGACACCCCTGCCCTAACAGAATCAAAAACAGTGTATATACTTATTTTAAGATTTGTTATCATGACTGTGATTTCCACCATAATAAGGCTATACACAAACAACAAGGCTTTATGAAACTAGCTGGTCACTAACACTTGTCTCCCACTCAGGTTTTGTAAGGTATAGTGCTGTCAATCTATAAAAAATTAATCTAGTTAATCACAATTAATCAGAGCTCTCAAAATCTTAACAAGCACTTAAGACAATGGCAACTGTCAGTGAGTCAACCTTCAGATAAACCTTAGAAGACAAAAGAAACCTAAGACTCCATTTATCGCAAGTTAGGCCTTGCCTTGTTTTCCTGTTATGCTTCTGCGTCGCTTCTGTCCGCATTTGTGTAGCACACTTCACCAAACTGCTTTGTGTGGAACTATCTATCCTTTGGCCACCCAGTCAAGTCTAGTAAATTCCTTTGTCATGCTTTCATTTTGTTAACATTACTGTTAAAAGAGACACTGCTTATTTCAACAACCTCACTATTATAAAAAAATATATCAGAACTCTTTACAGGGGTTCTGGGCATCAGTTTATGTTCTGTTAACAAGCAAACCTCTAATGACTAGCTAAAAAGTAATGTCTGCTAACAAAGCGCTGAATTTAAAACATTATTGAAAGACAGGCACTATACAATCGGAAAATCCTACCACTGAATTCAAAACGATGTCTTAAATTATTTACAAAGTCGATACAGTGTACTAGCATGTTGCTAAAACCACCGACAGTGGGCTGCAGAAATACACTTGCAAACAAAACAAAGTGAGAAGATGAGCTCCAATCACAGTCCTTGGTGTAAGTGAGGAGGTGCGCTGTCATGCAGTATGACAGATGCGTCTGCATGATTAATTTGCATTAAAAAATATTTTTTACATGAATACACGCTTTAATGCAATTACATTGAGGCACTAGTAAGGTCCTACACTATTAGTCCTTCAACTGCTCAAATAGATACATACTTTGCGGAGCCCCCCAGTGCTCCAACACAATCACAGTAGGAGCCCAAGGCCCCACTGGTACCCACTGGTACTCACGCTGTTCCTCACATATTAAAATCCACCTCCTCACATTGAAATGAAATGTGAGCCATAATCATAATGTACCTGTGCCCCAGTATTCTAGTAGTAGTAGTTCTATGCCCCCCCTCCCACACGCGCACACATACCTTTTAGTCTCTTATTCTAATTAAGCTATAGCCAAACATAGGCTACAGCATGACTTTAGTGTTGCTAAACACATTACAGTTGAAATAGCTAAAATGATGTTTTCATTTAAAACTATAGGCTCACCTTGTCAAGTGCACAGTATCAGAGTATGAGGGGTCTGTTGCTACATCACTCTCTGTGGTAGTTTCTGAAGCTGAGTACCATGTGTTTCACAAGTATAATTATACTTATGGTCCAATAATAAATATTAATTTAATTTTCAAATTAGTATACTATTGCAATGATGTGGTAGGCTATGCAGACAAAAATGATTTAGACTTTACATTATGTTATTTCTAATTTTGCGGTGGTATTGAAGTGTTTTATGAGCACAGGAGTAGGCTGTACTAGGCTATTTGCCTTCACATTTGGGCTCACCTTTCTTGGGATAGAAGTTTGTTAGCAGTCACTTTCCCTCATTTCTTTCATGCAAGGGGTGAGGGTGCCTGTCCTCAGACACTGTGTAGTCAAGGACACACAATTCAGTTCATCAAACAATTTATTTTCCCAAAATATTACATTTACATTAGTTTGCAACATTTACTGTGATCTTTAAATTATATTCATATTTAAAGGAAAATAAAACTCCAGACTCCTCAAGGGTCCCTAAGACTTGACTGAACTTTTGCAGAATTATGAAGACACAAGAAAAAAGGTTTCCTAAGAGCTAATTTATAACAGTAAATTCCACAAAGGTAGCCTAATATCATATATGAACATTTAGCATTTCAGCATTAGGCATTAGGCTGGAGAGAACTTCAGCCCATTTTAAGCTTTTTGTCAAATATAGCATTTTTATTGCCTATCCATGAGCCTATGACATTGAACCTACTAAGCTATTAGGCTGTTAGCCTAATTATATTATGGGCTAATAATAACCTATAAATATTAATTTAATTTCACAATCAGTACTGTTGCAATGGTGTGGTAGGTTATGCAAACAGCAATTTATGCAGGCTTTACCTCCGATTACAAATGTTACCAAGGCAATACAGACTGACATTCCTGGTGGTACTCAAGAAGTTTGATATCCACAGGATTGCGTTTAAAGGCATACCAGCCATTTTTCTTTTATCTCCGAAGCTCCCCCTACAGTCGATTAAAAAAAAAAAAAAAAAAAAAAAAAAAAAAACATTTTCACCCATCCATGTTAATTTGTTTGCAAACCAAAGAATAGGAACCAGCAGTGGTCATTTTCGTGCATTACATTGAATGACAAGCCGGTAATAAATGCGATTTCGATTTCATTTACTTTCAGTTTCGTTTCCTTGACCCGGTGTTTCAGATACTGCAAGTGTAGTAACCGCGGAGCCTATGCTATGCGAGAGAGCCTTCATTCACCCCGTAATGAGCAATTTAATCATCGTGACTCAAGTGACTACGAAGCTGATAAATGAACCTAAAACGTTGCCTGGTGCGCCTTTAATGCACTGCTGGTCCAGCAGAATGAAGGCTTAGTAAAATGCGTCTAATTAAAAGGCCCGGTGAAGGTGGACTAAACCATCGCGTGTTTTTGCAAGGGGTGACGGTGGTCTGTCCTCAGACACTATGTACACATATAACACAATTAACATAGTTGTTTTGTTTCTTAATATTGAAAAGAAAAGAAGTGAACTCAGTCCCACTTTTCACCCCACTATGGCACACACACACACACACACACACACGGGTGAAAGAATTCAAATGTAGACACAGCCATACTGTAATGTTAGAGAGAAAGGCTTCAGAGCTTTAGCATAAGCACTGAGATCAAACCCCTCACACATGAGAGAGCTGCAGCAGTGGGAAGGTGGGAATAAAACAGGAGATTCAGGAGTGAAGCATCTTTCTTTTCTGGAAACTGAAGAAACTAGACATCACAGGTGTACCACAGGAGTAAAAATACTGAATTGCTATCTTGGTAAAAAAAGAAATAAAATGAATTCAGTAAAATGAATTTTGTTTTCTTTCACTCACAACCAAGCACACACATAGATTAATCCACACAGGTTAATGGGTTAATCTGAATTAAATCTTTTTTCATTTAATTTAAACACATCACATGTCCTCTACTCTTTATTACGCACACACACATACACATGCAATATTGAATCACCCAAAATGAAACTAAGATTATGTATCTTATCGGGGTGTGACATTAACGCGTTAATTACGATTAATTAATTACAAACAATTTAACGCGTTAAAAATATTAACGCATTTTATCGCAGTTTACTTACCCGGAACGTTTGTCAGTGCATGGTGTACTGCAAACTATGCAGGAAAGAGTTCGCCTATCATAGAAGCTCGTCAACTTTGAAATACCATTTAAACGCGAAGCATGTCACCGCGATCACTGAAACTGCTGGAGCTCGAGGTAACAGTTCTGGTCAGCAGTGTAAACTAAACCAAACGGCGGTCTTTCAGAAGAAAATTAGCAGGTCAACGTCAGAAACATTGACGAATGCACTCGCAAAGTGGATTGCCCAGGACTGTAGACCACTATCAGTGGTGGAAGACAAGGGTCTACAATATTGCAATATTGCAATATTGGTCAGGGACCTTACTTTTTTTTTTTACCTTTGTTTACTATTTTGAAATGCAGTTTTTTTTTTTTTTAATAAAATGCAGTTTTTTATTTATTTATATATTTATTTCAGCCATTAAATGAGTTTAATTATCGAAGTGACGTCTGTGTCTATTAGTATTTGATGAACTCTTCACACATTTATATAAAATATGTTACTTTTGGGGCAAATACGGTAATGTAGTTAGTTGAGATTAATTAAGATTAATTAATTACAAAGCCTGTAATTAATTAGATTAATTTTTTTAATCGAGTCCCACCCCTAGTATTTTACTGTTTCTCTCTACAGTCTGTATAACTGCAGTGTTGGAGAGGAAGCCCTCAGAGCTCTTGCATGAGCACTGAGATCAAACCCCTCACACATGAGAGAGCTGCAGCTGAGTGGGAATAAAGCAGGAGACTCAGGAGCAAAGCATCTTTCCTCTTTTCTGGGGGATCCCAACTGTAAACTGGGGAAACTAGAGTGAGTATCACAGGAGCAAGAATACTAAGGTACTATGTGGATATGCCATAGTAACAGTGAACTCTATGTTTTCTCACACACACACACAAAGTCTCACACGTATACATTCATTCAAATAAGGTGGGTTGATTAGTTAATGTTCATTTTAATCATTTTTTATTTCAAACACATCTCATGTCCTCTATTCTTTAACCCCCAACACCCCAACACACACACACACACACACACACACACACTCACACACACACACACACACACATATACACACAAAAACACACACACTTTATGGAATGGGTTAATGTTAACTTGAAATATTCTTATTTTACTTTTTTATCCCCAACCTCATACTCTGACACACTATTTTGCACAGATTAACAAAGTATTGGTCATTTGACAGTAACATTTGATCGCCCAAAAGATTATATATTTCCCCACTTCTCAACAGCCTTTTAGACTGCAGTATTGGAGAGCTCTTGCATCAGCACTGAGATCAAACCCCTCACATATGAGAGAACTGCAGCTGAGTTATAATGAAGCGGGAGATTCAGGAGCGAAGCATCTGCCTTTTCTTTTCCCAACTGTAAACTGGAGAAACTAGAGTATCACAGGACTACAATCACTGACTTGGTTATCTTTGAATTTGACAGTGACACTGAGTTTAGGTCTCTCATGCAAACATACACATTCATTCACATGAAATAGCTTAATGTTCATTTTTATCATTCTCATTTGAAATATGTTTCATCTGTCTGCCTCCTTTAACCCCCCAACCCATCAACCCGCCTTTCTTTTCTTTCTTGCCGACTGTGGAGTTGCAGTATTGGAGATGAAGGCTTTAGAGCTGTAGTACCAGCACTGAGATCAGACCCATCAGCCCTCAGAGAGATCAGTCTGATGGGGAGTGTGCTTGGACCCTCAAAACAGAAGCCGTTCTCTGAATTTAAGACTAATCCCAACTGTAAACAGATGAAAATACATTGACTCTAAAATCAATTGATTTTCCTTTGAATTCCACATTAACATTTTTCAACACTGCTTAAAATAAGTGTCATATTTAAGACCCTGTATATGTTGTTTAATGTATAAGACCCTGTATATGTTGTTTAATGTTTAAAAGAGATTTTACCACAGTTCCTCCCCATTGTGCCTGTTTTCATTTAGGAAGATGTTGCACCTATTTTTTGATCATTACTCATTACATAACACAGGATCAGAAAGAACACTCTTTTTTTATACAAAATCATCTTGACAGTTAACACAATAAACTGTGAAGTGTCCACCTGTTGTTTTGTCTTGTAGTTTTATTCACCTTTCCTGCCTTTTGTTGACACTGTGCCTACTTTTTTGAGACATGTTGCTAGCCTCAAATTTGAAATGACCGTAAATATCCCAACAATAAGAAATTTCAGTTTCAGTGTTGTCCTTGGACTATTCTCAAACGAGTATGTTGCTTGTATGATTTAAGAATTATAGCATTTAATTTTTATTTACAATTTACACATCCCACATCCCATTTTTGGAATTGGGTTTGTAATTGAAGTAGTGTTTTGCAATAGACCATGAGTTTAAGTGGTACACATACATTAGGTCACCTAACAATTAGAGGAACAAGGATTTAGTGTCTGTCTGTATTATTTTGATGTCTGCAGTGCTTAAAAACAGATGTCTTGGCACAACAGATACACAGCTGTGTTACATGTTTATTTTCCTCCACGTGTGCTTTGGGATATGTGAAGTCTGGTACATACAAACACTCTTTCCTGAAATCTGCAAGTTTAGTCATACTCTTTGAATACTTCATGTGTAATTTCAAAACTGTCCAGCAGAGGGAAGCGTCATACTCATACAACACCTGCCACATTTAATCAAAATGGTTTTCACAATGTGTCATACAAGGTCCTACAATTCCACAGCCATACTGTACGAATGTAGGTCGTTTCCACAGCTCAGACTTAGCCCTTTGGAAACTCAACAGGTGCATGTTCTGTTGGTAAACATAACATGCTGCATACATCCAAAACATTGATTTGTTCTCAATTGACTGCTGAAGGCTGTACTGTGAGGCAATGTTATGTAGCTTATCAAGATAACCTGCAGAATAACGGCTCCTCTCAAGAAGAGCATTTCACTTTTGAAACCCTGGCCATGGCCAGTTCAGTGCTCTGTTAGAGATCAGCAGTTACTCCTGGATATTCAGTATCTGGATAAACCAATAGCTTTGCTTCCCCATTACAACCCTATGAACTGCAACTTGAACTTGAACTTGAACTTTATTGCAAACACTGACAAGGAACAGGTAATGTGTATGTATTTAATAATAGGTCAAAAATGAGAATCACATCATGCAGGCTAATCATTAGCATCTGTGTTGTTGAATTATTCATTCATGTCATATCATGTGTCATCCACTCCCCAGTCTGGGGTATCAGTTCATGCTCAGCAGGTCCAGGGCTGAAGTCAGGACACCAACATGCTTCTGTGATAGTTATTAACACACTGCTGTCAGGCTCAACATAAGCAGCAGCTCGGGATGGTTAAAGTGCGCACGCGCGCACACACACACACCACACACACACACACACACACATACACACCTCTTTTTTTGCATTTCCTCTATGTTAATACAATCAGCAACAAAAGTGTTGAGAAATACAAAGAAGTGCAGATGTGATGATGTAGCAGACTTACCCATCCTGAGAGTGATATGTAGCAGTCACACACACACACACACACACACACACACACACACACACACCACACACACACACACACAGACAGACAGTCCACTCTTTAATCTGAA
This sequence comes from Tenualosa ilisha, assembly GCA_015244755.2. Lineage (NCBI taxonomy): Eukaryota > Metazoa > Chordata > Actinopteri > Clupeiformes > Clupeidae > Tenualosa > Tenualosa ilisha. The sequence goes on from PYXC01002019.1 coordinate 3,736,263, forward strand.
TCAGAGCGCACCTATGTAAACCTCATACACAGTCCCTTATGCCATACACGATTAAGTCTCTCCTCTATCGTTGGCTAACTAAAGTGCCTGTGCGCACTCTCACACACCTCACACACAAACACAAAGACACACACACACACACAGCTCCTTCCCATCTCATCTGCACCCCTTGTCAGGGCTTTCCATTGCAGTAAGAGAGCGAGAACATGATTGTGTGTTTCTTGTGGGGTGGGGGCAGTGGGCTCTGATGGGCTTCCGGCACTTCAGCTCCGGAATGCCACTCATGCAGGGCAGTGCTCGGGCCTCTAGGAGGCGCTCCACCTGGTTCCACCGGCAGCACTGCAGGTGGTTGGACAAGCTTGGGGCCTCCACCAAATCCCAGGATTCTACATGACTGAAAGCGGTGCTGAAACGCCACACCTGTAAGAAACACAGAACACAAATGAACTGTGAAAATATCCGTGTGAAATGATCTGTACAGTTGTTTTTTGTGTTTAAGCTCATTCTGGATCCACTAAGTATGCAGATGAGTTGAGAAAACAAACAAGGAGAGTGCTTAAAAGAAAGACAATAGTTCAGGTACTTCTTAGTGTTTTGTGAAGATTAAAAACTGACCACCAATCAGCTGTAAAAACGAAAACGAAAACGAAAATGCATTCATAAAAAGGGGAGACAGACACTGAATAAAAAAAGATTCATGTTTAATCTGGTCTTTATCATGGTATAGTGTATCATGGAAATGCTGCCAGGTGTGTCTGTTTGTATGGCAGAGAAGGATCACAGATTAACCATTTAAAACACCCTGTTTTTTTTGGCCAATTGACAGTCGGTTTGTTCTTTTATGCTATGTGGCTATAATACGCATTACATGAGAACTACAGTTCTCATACCCCTCTCTTACCTTGTCCTGAGCCTTCCATCCATTTATTTACTGTATCTATATTACCTTGTCCTGAACCATGTATGCATCCATCTACCTATCTATCTACTTATCTATCTATCTATCCTACCTTATCCTGAACAGTCCATCTGCGAGTGCCAGTGGTGTCGGTGGGACATGTGGTCCAGCGCAGCAGCACCATGCCACGAACACGTAGCAGGCTGGCACACACCTCCCTCATCCTGGCTGAGGCCAGTGCCAGCTGGTTTAGGCTGAAGCCGTCCAAGTAGCCCAGAAGGTGGTGCAACAGCTCCATGGGAAGAGCGCTCAGCCGGTCCAGGCCCTGGGGGTCAGAGGTCACTGTGGGAGGGGCTAGCAGTGGTGTGTGTGTGAAGGGCCGCAGCCCGAAGGCGCCCAGATGGGCATCATACACCAGGTGGGCACGGGTGTGTGCACAGCTGCTGCTTCTGGTGTTGGCACTGAGCGAGGCACAGAGCTGGCGCTGGGCGACAGGGCAGCCATAGGTGGACAGAGGGCAGGTGCGCTCCAGCAGGTCAAGGTCGGCGTGGACATTACGGCTGTGCCATAGGAACTCGTCACGCCGGAACAGCTGGCCACACACGCCATGGGGCTCACCATGACTCTGGCATGGGCTGAGGGACACAGAGATGCCAGTCAGAGTGCCAGCGGCGGGCATCATTTGAGATGGCATCTCAGCAGTGGTAGCAAGCGGTGTCCATACAAGGCTTGGTTCTTCGGGCATTGTCTTCATGTGAGTTGCACTGGTGCCTGTTCCCAGCTCCACACATTCCACATGTGTAGCTGTAGCTGTAGTGGAGCACTCTTCCATTGCTTGGTCCTGGATTGGTTTGCAACTTTGACTGGCAGGTTTGTCAGCCAATCGTGTGCTGAGATCTGGAGGGAGGAAGCGCTGCAGCAGCTGCAGTCTGGCCTCACGGTCGTAACACGGAGGGAAGGCGTCCAGATCACTAAGCGGTCGACCCATTATACACTCCTCTTCCCATGATGCACTGCTCTCACCAGCAGAATGGTGGACAGATGTGATGTCACCAGACATGCGTCCACAGCAGCCCTCAGTCCCGGTTACATTGGTTTCAGCTCTGTCTAATTGGTCAAGGTGACTGTTAGTCACACTCAGGTCCAAGCACTTACTTACACCATTGGCTACGTTGTTGCAAAGAGACACATTCTCTCCATCAGGAATGCTTTTGTTTCTCTTGTGAAGTGTATCTTGGCGGATATTGTTGCCATTAAGCCCTGATTTAACTTTACACATTTTTACATTTTGCGTCTGAATGCTTGATACTTGTGTGAGGTGAAGATGTGCATCATTGCTGTGGATGCTGGCATTGTGTGTATCTGTGGAACGTTCGACAGTTGTGTTAATGTGCAAATCCGTGGGGTTAGTGTTCATGCTTGGAAAGTGTGTGTGTCTGCATTGGACCACGCTAGCTGGGCAGACTGAGAGGTGTTGTGCCACACGGGCACGGGGCATGGTGAGCGGGCATCCGTAGGCACTGCTTGGGCACGCCACAAACTCCAGCGGGCACAGGAAATGGTGTTCGGACGCCTTGCAGCTGTGAAATGCCGCCCCACATTCCAGCGGACAGGAGGTGACCTCACAAGAAGCACCAAGGCGGGCCGGCTCTAGGCAGTGGAGGTTCACACATGTGGAGCAGTGGGGATGGAGATCTGATGTCGTCATGGTGAGGGAATGCTTCAAACATAAACACATACACACGCACATACACACGCATTCACGCACACGTGCATGCACACACAGACACACACAGGCACAGTAAATACAGTGGGTCAAGTTCAAATTAATCAAAACACTTAAACACACACAAGTTTTTTTGCTGATGTGTCATTTCAATTGAAGAAACCTAGATCCTGTTCCCCAGTTGACACACCCCTACACTTGGTCAAGCTCATAACTATGCAAAAACATGTAACGTCAAAGGCTGTCAATCATAAATGAATTAATGTCTGTTTATGAAACTATTCCTCTAATCAAACAAAAATGTCCTTTCCTGCCAAATAAATTCAGTCGGAGTGTGTAAGTGTATAACCTATTGCGCTCTGTGATCATGCCAGAGTCAGTTACCTGTTGCATGACGGTGCACAATTTTGAAACACCTTAACTTGACACTAGCCTAGTCAGCGTGACCAATGAGAAACCCATGTTGCCTCTGCTACGCAGCCTACATAAGCAACCCTCTTAAATTGATACAAATCAACTGTACCTTAAACCATCCCATGTAACAACAAACAACTTGAGATGCTGACCTTTATAACGAGTGCCACTTCCCACTTCGTTCCTTGGAGTGTGGTTGGTCATATAGTCTTCAGTTTAGTCCACTTAGACATTCGGATGGGTACTTTTAGATATTATGCATACCTACTCCTGGTTAGTGCCTACTTTATACAGTTGTTTTCAAATATTTCCCATCCTGATGATGCTACCCACCTTTCTTCGCACACAGACGCAATTATATATCGTCATCATTACGCACGAACGTCATGGCGTCGCTTAAAGGCGCAGTAGTACAATTTATTGTCACAGCTGACTAAAAGGCACTAAACATGGATAACTTCCACCTTACCAGCTGACTTTTCCGTGATAGTCACACTTGATTATTTATTGTACATACTGGAATATATTTAAAATATGAGCATTATTTGGCACACAGTCCTATGAAGGTCAGATCAGTGTTACTCTGGCTGGCCATTCATATGCGTAGTCATGCATGAAGGATTGGAAAGGGCAAGAGTAGGAGGGCATGGAAAACACATTAAATTATTAGCCCACACAATTCAGGCGACCCCCAGAAATAATCCTGCGAAGTATAATGTAGATTGCTTTGGACAAAAATGTCTGCTAAGAAATGTAAAGTCACCTCGTAACACAATAAATGTGGAAAAACAGCTAATTTCCACTCTGTATTAAGGATCTACAGAATTTTTTTTCAGGATTTCTGTGCTTACTTCATCTACAATTCGTAGAGTTTCTCTTAAATACACCACCCTGCAGTCTTCTATTCTGTACTTCATCACTTTATTGTAGGCCTACTATACAATGTAAAATATTTTAATATAATATGTTTTACACTTAAAGTCTTACACTAAAATACAATGGTGAAGATTAAAATTTTTATGAATGCCTCTGTTCCGAGAATTTTCGTTGTTGCGGTAACACCCCCCACCTACAGAATGGCTGCATAGGTGCACTGCTGCACTCCTTCCTAAAATGCATTAAACTTTCGTTGGAAGAGACACGAAACTCACCGAGTGGTCAGTAAGGTTCACTAACGCTGACACATTTCCGAGAACCGATAATGTGTCAGCACCGAAAATTCTCGAACAGAGGCATTCGTCAACATTTCAATCTGATCCATTGTATTTCATCATAAACGATCAGAAAAAAAGGCGTTAAGTGTAAAAAACCTAACTTGTCCTTTAAATTTAATTTAATATAAAGTGCTGCTTGATTTCTGACGTGTCTGTCTGATAAGGGAAAAGTGAATGGAATGACCGGAATCGACTACTTCGTACTTTAAGTCGGAAAATATAAAATTGCTTTTATTATGCACTGAAAATAGTAAGACATTCTCTCTCTACATTTCTCTCTCTTACACACAAACGCAGACAGAGAGGGAGCAAGAGAGAGAATGAATGCTTGTTTGCTTGATGCAGGATCTGAAGTTGTTTGTGGCTTGACAAACTCTCTAGATTGAAGGTGTGTTCCCTTGGCACCCGGAACTTGATAAATTAGGGGCAAAAGCCACTATCTCTTCCGCTTCTCATGGGCCGAGAAAAGCCATTAATTACCCTGTAAGTCAGTCACAGAACGTTCCTTGTCAACCGGCTGTGGATCAATGACAGCTCAGGTTGTCTATGTGTTGAGAAAATAAGCAGGTGTGTGATTTCTGTTGCTATAAACACTTGGCATTTTGGGAGAGAGCGAGAGTGCGAGAGAGAGCGCGCACTTCGAAGACTATGAAAATTCGACCGCCTCGTCTATAATACGTTTACGTAAGGGGCCTCCACTAGAATAAGTGAGTTGCCCCACAGGGATACCACTCAGCCCAGTGAGAGGACGCGGTTCGGTGACGGTCTCGGCCCATCATCCTCGCTGTCACGCTGGATTTGGATCAATACCGCCACCGCTGGCTGCGGGCGGCAGAAATGTCATGACTACTCGACTCTGGATAGTTTATTTGCGGGCGGGAGTGGTGGGCCCTGACTCACGCGTCAGCCGATCTTCCCGCCGCGGGAGAAAAGCACATCTGCTATGGGTCTGAGTGCGGGTAAGCTGTAGCGCTGCACGCGTTGTTCACTGCACACACACACACACACACACACACACACACACACACACACACACACACAAACATGATGATGTTAGATGGTGGATCTCAGAATGTAGTTATATCAATTGTAGGTGTCTAAGCCCATCCTAGTTTTGTGTTGGCGCTCCATCATTACTATTGTCTAATGCCATTACATCACATTACCATAAGGTACAAAATTGTCCTGATGACTGACACCAGGGTCATGGTTCAGGAGCCACATACTCTATTACACACACATCTATTATGGTAATAGGGGAGCAGTCCACAGTCAGTCCACAGTTTTTTTTACAGAGTCAGTAGAACTAATTACTGAAGGCATATCTATTTAATTGTTCTTCAGTTTAAAATGTTAGGTTCTTGGACTGGAGGATTCATGTGTGAGAGAAGGGAGGCACTCCAAAGTAAATAAACTGTTCATTTATCGGTTTATTTGTTTGTTTAAAACAATGGTTGCAGGTGAACCACAACAAATCTACTGCTACTACTACTACTATAACTACATAATACAAATAAATTTCAAACCCTTAAAAACGGGCGTTTTGATCATTTTGATCATTTTCCAGAAAAAACAATGACTTTGAGATGATGGATGGATGATGGATGATGGAATACTTCATCAGCACTCTCCTTTAACCTATCACCTGCGCAGGTGCTTCACAGTAAATCAGTTAAAGAAAATTGAGTAGATATCGATTGAAAAGTTCAATAACCAACCCATTCCATTTTGATTGTATTTGTGCATTAACAGCTTTCTACCACGAGGCTGCAGTGTAGGCTGCGCATTAGTAGCTTAGCGTTGCACGCATAGTAAAACAAATTGGTGAATTCCATCCCGTTTATATTGAAAAGCACTAAGATGGTACCTAGCATGCTTAATCCCCGCCCCCCACACACACCGAAAACCATCAGCCATCAATGACCTCACAGTGCTGCCCTGCTCGTTCGACAGCATGGCCAGTAGGATGTTCCTTTTAATGAAAAGCTGTCAATAAGTTGAAGTGAGCTGGCACTGTTGATAAATACTACAATCTCTCTCTCTCTCTCTATATATATATTTATATATATATCTTTCTCTCTCATATCATCACTGTGGTTTTGACAGTCTCTCAGTTCTGGTGATCCCAAGGTCAGAGACTCATCACAGCCCTTTAATTCGCGCCCTGATCTGTGGAAGCCGCGTGCGCCACTAAACCATCAAATCCCTGAGACGAGAGGACTACTTAAAACGCAGCGGTGCTGGATCATTAACATAACGTCTTTTGGCACCCGTGTCTAATCTTTCTCTCTCTCTTTCTCTCTCTCTCTCTCTTCCAGTGGCAGTGTGTGAGTGGCCGTGTTAGGGGGAGAGGGGAAGAGAAGGAGAGATGGAGAGTATGACACTTTTTCTCATTTTACGCTCGCAGATGTCTAACTGTCAAGGACCATCATGTGTTTTTTTTCCACCATTGTTTTGTCCTCTGTCTTACTCGCGGCATCCCCTTTCCCTCCCCCGCTCTTTGTCTCTCTCTCTCTCCCTCTGTCAGTCTCTTCCCCCATCTCTCCATCTCGCACATTCCGCAGGGCTCTTGTCTGAAAAGCGTGTCTTCGTTCTCGCCAGGTTGTCTATTTATTTATTGCCCCCCCTACACACACTCCCACCTAAACCCCTCTGAGCATAACCCCCCCCCCCAACCCCGTCATCCTCCTACGCCTACTTCTCACCACCGCGAGGCTAATGTGTGGAGGAATTCCTGTATAGGCTCAATAATGACACATCACTATTCGGCTATGTAGCAGTTTAATTACGAAGGTGTCGTGTGATGTCATAGGCCATATCTGTTATCATGGGGGAGTTGTGGTGTCAATGTGAGATTGTCTTTTACATTCCCCAAGTTTCTGTTTAGGCCTAAATGGGAGCATTAATCTTCACTGACAGCTGTGAATTTCAGGGAATGAGTTTAGGTCCTGTTACTTCTTTCTAGGGACAGATGTAGACTATAAAATGAATTATAAACTAACCAGTCTCCTCATCTTCTCTCGCTAGCACAAAAGGATTCATTAGTTTCTCTTGAAAAGAATTTTGCAGACGGATTTAAATCCATCCCAATCCAAGGGACCCACATGGATTCTCCACTATTCCGGCGCTTGAGGTCTTCTTGCGTCTAGCTGAAAACTGATGACCTAAACCTCACTCATACGACACTACGACCACCGTTAGTGAGGAAGAGTCAAGGCTACTCTCTGCATGAGAAGAGCTATAGACAAGCGTCTCTCTCTCTCTCTCTCTCTCTCTCCCTCTCTCCCTTTCTCCTGCGCCCCCCTCTCTCCCAGAAAATGTGTGTGTGCGCCCAAATGTCATGTGTGTGTATCTTTGTGCTCTAGATAGAGAATTCTCACCACCAGAGCTCCGTTCCCGTCGGGGTCTCTGCTTATTAAGAGTTTTTGTGACCCGATAGAGTGATGTAGGGGGGAGGGAGCTCTCTCACGCTCCTGAGAGAGAGATAGAGAGAGAGGGAGAGAGAGAGAGAGACTTAGTTCAAACTCCAGTGTCACTGCCAAGGAGTAAGCAGCGGTTGGCGGTGTTTCAACTACTCAGGTACGTTGATGCCACCAAATATTATTTTAGCACATTTGAAAAGTTGTGTGGTGGTTGTAGCCCACGTCGTCTGCAGGTACAGAAAGAACCATTTTCCATTGAGTAGATGCAGGTGATTTTAATGAGTCCGGCGCGAGACTGTCTCTCTGCTTGAGTGATGTATGGTAAAAGCTCTCAGCATGAGTGTGAACGGTGGAAACGTCCGCCAGTTATTCTTCATGTCCAGGCAGTGTGGTAATGAGACCTCTTAGCATGGTTGAGTAACGACCGAGAAGTAATTCGCAGCTTGGTGCGTAAGCCTTTTTAGGAGCAGTTAGATCGTGTGGTTGTCCCCAAGCAGGAAATTCCCTGCCGCTTGGACAAACGCGGTGAGCGATCCATTCAGGAACGAGTCATGTGGTGATCATTACTGACACTGATGTTTCGACATCGTTTAACCACTAAAACTTAGAGCACCGGACACTTACTGGCGAACCAACGCTGAATGGAGGAGAAAAAAAACGACCCAGAGGCTGAGTCCGTAGCGCGGGGGAAGGAGAGAGATCGGGTACGTTAGAGGGGATCTGTTCGCTGTCCGTGGTCCTGAAACGCTCTGCGGGGGTGAAGGGGTGTCTCGACTGTTCCTCACGCTCTGGGGCGGACGCCACGCCACACACTCACTTACTCACTCACTTACTGACTCGTTTACCCCTTAAACCCTTTACGTTTAACCTAAGCATGTCACCCGCGTGAGTTAGGAAGCTCTCTCTCTTTCTCTCTGGCAGAGATTTCCCGGACAATAATATTCACATGGCAACAGACCAGCGCATGAAAACAATGCCTCGAGCGCAGTGAGTGTGCTGGACCGCGAACCAGGCAAGCAAGCGACGCTGTTTTCTGCTGCCTCTGCTCGTGTGAACTACTCAGAATATACGTACACGGAAGGACAGAGATATGGCTGTCTGGAACTCATTTTCACTGAATGTGTTTAAATGAATGCTTTGGTGTGAGGTAATAAGTCTGTTTCACGTGGACAGACAATGGAAATGCAAACCTCATGAGCGAAAGCAAAATAGAATAGAATATCTCTCTGTGTGTGTTTATAAGTGTTTATAAGTTTTCCCTCTTTCCCCCTCTGCAGGTGCAAGTGATGGATATGTTTCAGTCGAGTTGAATTATGATGCCAACGATAAGCCATTCTCTGCTTCATCATCTTCCTCTTTCACTCTGTGCTACTGCTGCGTGCCGCTGATTGTCCTCTCTCTCCCCAACCCCCCTCTCCCCCTATTGGCACGAGGTGGGCTTCCGGCCATGGCCAGACAGCTGGCACCCCACACGCAAGGTGCAGCATGGCATGCCTGAAGATGCCAACCCGCTCTCCGCTGCCTACCCCCCCTACCCCGTCCTCCTCTGCTGCCCCTACCCTGTCTCACCACCACCACCCCATCCCTGGCCCCCGCGCTGCTTCCTCCACCTTTGCCTCAGCCTTTGCTCACAAATGCCCCAGTATCAGAGCCCCTTGTCGGGCACAGGCTGCGGGTAGAGTCCCTTGCCCAGTCTCCAGGCCCTGGGTCTCCAGCCTGCGCTTGGTCACCATGCTGCCCTTCCCGACTCGCGCCCAATTCGCCAGCCCAGCTGCTCGGGCACGGCTCTCCTCAGCAGCCAGCCTCTCCTCCTCCTCGGTCGCCCTCTCCCTCACCTCCCCACTCCACCTCCTCTATATCCTCCTCCTCCTCTTCCTTGGTGGTGGCTACCCGTTGTTACCCCTGGCTTCAGCAGCGAGCGGCACGCTCCGTGAGCGTTCAGCGGCCGTTCCTCGTGCTTCGGCGCGTGCGGTGGCCCGCATGGACGGCGACGTGATCATCGGAGCTCTCTTCTCTGTGCACCACCAGCCGTCAGCCGACCGGGTCGCAGAGCGTCAGTGCGGCGAAGTACGTGAACAGTACGGCATCCAGCGGGTTGAGGCCATGTTCTATGCCCTGGACCGGATCAACAGCGACCCAGCGCTCCTGCCCAATGTGACGTTAGGCTGTGAGATCCGAGACTCCTGCTGGCACTCGGCCGTGGCCCTGGAGCAGAGCATAGAGTTCATCCGCGACTCGCTCATCTCCACCCGTGAGGACGATCAGCTCATCCAGCTCCAGTCACAAGGGGGCGCTGCAGCTACGGCAGCAGTAGCAGGGACCACCATCAAGCAGTGCGTGGACGGACCCGGAGGGGGCCCCTCGGGCAACCACGCTTCCCAGAAGAAGAAGCCTATCGCTGGGGTGATCGGGCCAGGCTCCAGCTCAGTGGCCATCCAGGTGCAGAACCTTCTACAGCTCTTTAACATACCCCAGATCGCCTACAGTGCCACCAGTATCGACCTGAGCGACAAAACACTCTTCAAGTACTTCCTGCGGGTTGTGCCCTCTGACACTCTGCAGGCGCGCGCCATGCTGGATATAGTCAAGCGCTACAACTGGACCTATGTGTCGGCTGTGCACACTGAAGGTAAGCCTGGTCCCAACTAGTCTGGCACGCAAAAGGAGCACAAAATGCCAAAGGAATTGCAATGTAGATTGTCCATAGTGTGTGTGTGTGTTTGTGAGTATGTGAGAGTTTTGGTATCAGAGTAACAAATTAACATACACATGCACACAAATACACTCACACACACACACACACACACACACACACACACACACACACATACCTAGCGCACACACACACACACCCACACCCACACACACACACACACACAAAGCCAGGGTACAAGCATTATGGGTTATGTCATGCTAGCAATTCTTCACTCTTCCGTCCCACATATGGCTACATTGATACACAGATGCTGTTGCAACAATACACACACACACACAAATATGGTAAGAATTATTATGAATGTATGACGTGTGTTCATTCAGAGCGCAGTGTGGAATGTGAATGGAGAATGAATGGACAATGTGAGACATTGCTTATTACCTCAATAAGACAATAGGGAACACATGAGCGAATTTATGCCATATTTGTGCCGTGAATTAAACAGAGTGAGTGCACAGAGAAAGATAAGAAGTCAGAGAAAAGGAGAGAAAGAGAATGAGAGAGAGAGAGAGAGAGAGAGAGAAAGAGACAGTGTGTGTGTGAGAGAAAGAAAACGAGAGAGAGAGAGAGCGAGAGAGACATGGACTGAAAGACAAACTCTTCCCCTGAAGCCATGGTAACATGAAGGTTTTGCTGGGCTGCAGTTGGGATCATTAGCTTGTGACAGATCTCCTTGCATGTGTGTGTGTGTGTGTGTGCACATCAATGTGTATGTACGTTTGTGTGTGTGTAGATGCACAGTTGGCCAGTATCAATATTGATGTATTTGGGTCAAAGTTGCCAATGGTCTATTTATTTGACTTACTGCAATTTGCATGGCGGGGAAATCTTTCCCGAATGGGCCATGGATAAATTGGGGAAAAAAAATTGTGGTGCGGCAGAACCGCTATATTACAAGCATGTATAAAGCATTACATGACATTCAGATAGATAGATAGATAAATAGATAGACACCTGTGGGACCAGACAATCAGTGGATTTGTGCATGAGTGGGAATTCCATATATTCTACTCACACAGTGTATAATAGGCCAGAGAGTAAGCACATACAAGCACACACATACACACATACACACACACACACACACAGTGAATTTTCAGTGCACGATAGACAGAGTGACAGCTCAGGGGGTGACACTGAGATTCAGTTCAGTCAAGATTTCATCACTGTAATAATTGTGCTATCGACCCAAGGTATCAGACGTGCACCAGAGGTTACTGAGTGTGTCTGCTGAAGGCTAATGCATGTGTGTGTGAATGTGTGTGTGTTTGTGTATGTGTGTGTGTGCGTGTGTGTGTTTGTGTGTGGGTGTATCTGTGATTCGTGCATCATTGGGAATCCCATATATTCTACCCACACATTGAATAATGGGCTGGGGAGTAAGCACATACAAATATAGACTGACACACACATACTCTCACACACACTCACTCACACACACACACACACACACACACACACACACACACATATCAAATGAAAGAATGGAAGAGAGAAAAAATGAGATATAGACAGACGGAGAAAGAAAGAGAGAGAGAGAGAGAGCAAAGGATGGAATGAGTGAGATAGAGAAAGAGAGGGAGAGAAATGACATTAACCAGCTCTGCCAATACTGCCACCATTAACGAATGAGTTTTATTGAAAGAGTCCCAGTGTACATCATTATATGAAAACAGCCATCTGCTGCACAAGCTGATTCTGAAGAAGTCATCACACACACTTACACACACACACGCATATATGTATATACAGACACACACACGAACAGCAGCAGAATCATAAAGCAGCGCATAATAGGCAACTGGAAGAGATAAACCCTGATAAATACAGTCAGATGCCGAATAAGGACATAATTAATAGACTCTTAAGTCTCTCTCTCTTACTCTTCTCTCACACTCTCTTACAGTTCAATTCAGTTAAATTCAGTTAATTTCAGTTCAAATGAGTTTTATCAGTACAATACAATGAATTAGTGTTAGCAAAGACAGCTATTTTCTATTTTAATACCTTAATACAAACAGATACCATCTGATTGAGAAAAAAAAAAACATGTACGATCACTCTCGCTATTTCATTTTTAATCTATGCCTCTCTTTCTCTCTCTCTCTCACTCTCTCTCTCTCTCTCTCACACACACACACACACACACACACACATACACTAACTCAATTCTCCTGTCCCTTGTTAATCTTTAATTTAATGCTAATTCCATTACATTAAAATGTAACAAGCTAAACCCCATCTCCTGTGGTATTTGCATATCTGAGCACACCTTAATGAATCATTTCTTCTATATTATTAAATGAGGGAATTAAAGACTCCTTCCTCTTTCCCTCTCTCTCTGTCTTTCTCGCTCTCTCTGGGTCCACACAGTTTATCTAACATTGTCTTTCTGTTTGAGTGTTTTTCTTTTCTTTCCTTTTTTGTTCTTTTTATCCCCCCCCCTCCCCTAACTGTGTTCCTGTGTGCCTGGCCATCTCTTTCTCTCTCCCTTTCCTGTCTATCTCTCCGTCATCTCTATCTTTAAGTGGCTCTGTGTATAAATGGTGCCGATATGTGTGGTGTGTGTTTGCTGTCTGAGGTCAGGATGTTTATGTTAAATTTAGCGCTGTTCCCGTGGATGCGGCCCAGAGCTCTTTAGTTCCGACAGCTGCCAGTGATTGACACATGATGGTGATTGTCAGCTGGCATTGATTGACATGTTGATGGTGCAGTGATCTAGTGGGGAGATCGTGGGGGTGGGGCAGAAACCTCTGACAATGATGGTGATGATTGATGACATCATCAGAGGTCAGATGACATTGCGATGGTGAGGAATGTGTGGGAAGACTGACTAAAGCAGGCATATGCATTCAATTGTCTTCAAAGGCAGCATTGTCTGTGTGTGTGTGTGTGTGTGTGTGTGTGTGTGTGTGTGTTTGTCTCGACAGGTGTAAGCAGCAGCGACATGAGATATCCAGACATTAGGAGCCACTCGTTAGACTTGCATAAATACACAGACACAAACATTCACACAGTATTAGGCAGAGATGGGGGCTAAACCAGGGATTTGTTTTGTTTGCTTGGTTCCAAACACTCACATACAGGACCTGTGGTAATATCAGGACTGGTCAATGGCTGGTGCTTTTCTTTCTTTCTTCTGTGAAGATAATGTTGTTATGCAGTGCTTCATATGGCAACACCAAAGACCAAGGAGAGGCCAGGGGACCAAGAGATCTCAGGTCTGAGATCCACAGAGACAGCACGCTCTGCTCTGAGCTCAGTGTATTGTGACATGTGACTAGGGACCTCACACAGAGCAATGCTCTCTCACCGTGCCCACAGGTCAGTTCCTGTCACACAGAGGAAAAAGCACAAGAGCCTTTACTGAAGTTACCAGTCAAAGTGAACCTGCATTCTCACTCTGCACAGTAGACCTCCGCAAAGGGCTGGTGATGAAGTTACCTGTAAAAGCTAACCTGCATCTTCAGTCCTCACAGTAGACCTCTGAGCAGGATTTTAAAAAAGTTAGTTTAAGAATTGAGCTCATCTGTTGTGTTTGGGGTCCGGAATAAAGAGGGAGATAAAAGCTCACTTACATCAAGGTGTTGGCTATGCAAAACAAAAGGGGTTCTATGGGAAAGATCCCTCATAATCTTTCACAGAAGGATGAGACAGATTAATGCTGAGGTCATCTGTCCCAGGAAACCCTTGTCGTTATTATAGCATGGTGTCTGCAGTTTTATGTTGGCATTGTTAACAGTAATACATGGCAGCAGTGGGTGAATCCCAGCATTGCCCTTCAACTCCCTACACCCTGAACTCTCAAAGATTTAACTGTCTTCATGATAGTCTGATTGACTTCATGATTGACTGATTAATGCCAGTCTTAAATCCACTCCTTACTCAGCTCAGGCACCACTTCTTGATTTGTGAAAGCTGGTCAGGTATAGTGTCACACCAAATAGTTGAGCCCAGGGTACAGAAATACAGTATAGGCTGAATCCCCCCACTCCACACACACCACACATACACACCACCACCACCAGGCTCTTAACCCTGAACCCTCAAAGACTTAACTGGCATGAACTGACTTCATGATTGGTTAATTCATGCCAGTTAAGTCTTTGAGAGTTCAGGGTTTTGGGCTTAGCAATGGCATTTGAGATTCAGTCATAGACTGTCAGTAATCATGCTGACATTGTGGTGTATTTGCTTTTGTTAAACACGAAGTGTTTGGCTCATCTCATCTCTATTCTTGTTTATTGACCATTAGCCACTGTGTTTGTTGGCTGTGTTGGTTTTTATGTGACAGCAAATATTAGGGATTATCATCAAATGGTTTTCTTGGATCTAAAAGACAGATGTTATGTTATGTTGTAAGAAGTTTAAATGGCTGATTGCACTATGTGGGGCAATTTAAATATAAATCTATATATAAATCTGTGGTCATGGGTCAGACGTGTCCATTTGGATTCTTTCCCCGCCGTCTTTTACTTTTACAAACACACAATGTTGTTCGTTGCCTTAGCAACCACAGCTGGTCCCCAGTTGCATAAATTACCTGTCCAGATAATGATCTGTATGTGTTTGAGGTGTGTGCGCATGTGTGTGTGTGTGTGTGTGTGTGTGTGTTTGTGTGGGCATGTGTTTTTGTGTGTATGTCACTGACTGAGTCTGTATTTATAAAGAGAGAAAGGAGAAGAGAGGGAGAGAGAAAGAGAGCGAGATCTATAATGCGTGCAACACCATGCAGAACGCATCTAAATGATCTTGACTTCTCTGTACTCTTTAAAGAGGAATGAGCACTGAGCTCGGCTGATATTGATAAGTGGTGATATGGAGCTGATGTGCAAATGTGTGTGTGTGTAACAGAAGCTGAGAGAGTGAATTCAGTCTGTACAGACTGTGAGCTGGACCGAGCAGTAGATACTCTGACACACACACACACACAAAAACATAAGCACACACACACACAGAGAGACACACACACAGATAAACAACAAGCACACACACACAGACGAACAAACAAGCACACACACACCAGACAGAGGGCAAAAGAGAGAGACAAGCGCAGTGAGAGAAAACAACCTCCCTGGGGAGAAGAGAGGGGTAACAGAACAGAGAGAAAGAATAGCATTAACTGAGAGAGGAAAAGAGAGAAAAAGAGAGAGGGATGTCCAGGAAAGGGAAGGAGAGAAAAAAAGGAAAGACAGCCGTTGAAAAAAAATTGGCATGAATTGTGATTGAGAGAGAGAGAGAGAGAGCAGGGAATAGGGAGGGAAGCAAAAAATGTAAAGAAAAGAAAATGAAACTGTCTCATGCACTCACTCATGTGAGTGTGTCTGTGTGTGTGTGTGTGTGTGTGTGTGTGTGTTTGTTTGTTATTTGTGTTTGTGTGTGTGTGTGTATTCCATAGGGACAATGCTAAAAGAAAGACTCATACTCATATTTGCATTGCAGACAATTATCCCTGAGCTGTGAATCAGAGTTGGGGTCTATTAGCTTCACCGCCAATCAAGCTGCATTCCATGCTGCTGCTGAAGCAGACTCCTGCTGGATCTCTGTGTGCTACACAGTTGCCTGTGTTTGGATGGCATTAAAGCATGGCAATCTGCCACCCATCCTCCATTTTGTGCCCCTTGGCCTTTACGTTGCTCCCATTTTGTGTCTTATCTTATCTCAGGCAAGCAGGAATACTAATATATGTGCCTATAGGTGGTTGCATACAGTATAGGCGACCTCCTCTTAAAAGCCTGTTTGACAAAGAGGACAAAAGACCCAAACACACAGAAATATGTATTTGTATACATTTCTATTGTCAATATATTTCTATATAGTATGTGTATAGTGGGTCTAAATTAATTCATCATGCAACCTGAAGTGTGTGTGTGTGTGTGTGCTTGCTTATGTTTGTGCGTGCGTGTTTGTATGTGTGTGTGTGCATGCACTGTAAGAAATCAATGTATTTTGCATTGAAACTAAAGCTGTAGAAGTAGTGTTTTTAGCAATATAAAAAAGCCCAAGAGTTTTTTTAGGTGGAAAACAGCACAGAGCATGAACAGAATATGCAAGTAAGTGTGTGTGTGTGTGTATGTGTGTGAATGTTTTTTGTGAGAAGCTTAGAGCAATGCCATGAATGCAACATGCAGTTACTCACAATGCAACAGATACCCACAATACCACACAACACGTCTGAGATGCAGTCTGGGTTGGTCTCACCCAGAGAAGCAAGAATCAAAAAGAGACAAGTCAGCCCCATCATCAATACACTATACCACTACATGCTAACAGCAAACACACCTCAACCACAATTACTCCTTTCATTTAGATGTGTGTGTGTGTGTAAAACTGTGTTCACATTGCTTCAGGGAGAAAGCAGGACAGTGAAAGGAAATGCTGCTTTCAATCACTGTTGTGCTTTAATTAATGAATATTGATTTATCATCCTTGTCCATAGGGATATACTCACAGACGCACACACACACACACACACACACACACACACACACACACTTTCTGAGAAGGAGAACGATGTCATGTGGTAATTGTCCAACACGCCTTATTAACCTCTATCAGTAGGGGTTGTGATGTTGGCTTTGGTTTGTGTGAGTGTGCTTTTGAATTGTATGACTGGGTGTGTGTGCGATGATGATGACGATGTGTGTGTGTGCGTGTGTGTGTGCATCTGTGTGTATAAAATTACCTTATTCACTCTATCTATTCATATTTATATGAATATTAGCAATAAATCTATAACGATGACGTATGTACAGACAGACAGACAGATGTTAATGATGACTTTTGTTGATGTGTGATGGATCAATAGAATGTACATACAGTGTGTTTATTGTCTTTCTTGCACTTGTCTCTTCAATCCCATCAACAATATTCCCATTTGACGTGTTCTCACACCCTCTCTATCGATGACCCAGATGTCACTCTTAATATCTCTGTGCAGCAATCATGAGTTACACTATAGGTCTATAATTAGTTACCTATACAGCATAAGCTATAGTGTTAGAGAGGGTCTGCAGGGACATGCCAACGACCAACATTGTTGAGGATTTGTATGGGTGAATCCAGACCAACATTGTTAAGGATTTGTATGGGTGAATCCAGACCAACATTGTTGAGGATTTGTGTGGGTGAATCCAGACCAACATGTGCGGGAATTTACATTCCACTCTCATTTTCACATTTTCACTGCCTGTGAGGCCGCGACTTATTGCGCGTCCTCACCGCGGCCGCATGTGCTTTCAGTTTTCACGCCATACATTGTTCCATCCCTTCATGTCTAGCTAGTTCTAGCTATCAGCTCTCTGTAATATAACGTCTTGCTCGTTGATCCTCCTGCTGTTCTTAATGCTGTGCGCTTAGTTTACGTGTGTTTAAACAGATTTGCACACATGCTGTTAAAACCACGTTAAACATTTCACGTACAGCAACGCGTACAACCATTCATTCACTTGGAGAAAGAGCTCCGTTTATTTAGATTCTGTTATGACATGTAAAACATCTTCAGTAATGTTATATGGTGTCAACTGTGCATTATGTGTGGTTCAGCGTTGTAAAACTGACTTGCTGGACGCTGTGGTAACTTCCTGTTCGCTTCTAGGGAAGCCCTTTTGTGTCGGGATGACTATATGCATGGGGGGGCGTTCGCAAGTGGCGTAGTTGCGCCCTTGCGAAATCAATTAAATCAATGGAGGCCTTATAGTGCATGTTTTTTAATACACTTATGTATTAATGTTATATATAAGGCCTGGTGGTGTCTATTTAGCACCAATACATATCTACTGTCAATATTGGGGTATGTTTGACTTGTGATTTGGGAACTCCCCTGTGCTTAATAGTTTTTTTGGTTTGTCCCAATTAGGGGGGAGTTCAGGTACCCATTTAGGGGGTTGCAGGTTCATTGCCAGGGAGACTTTGATAGGAGAGGAGAGTCAGCCTGTGTTCTCCTGTTCTTTTAGTATCTTCAGATGGGTGAGGTGCCCGAAATTATGTTATTGTTTTGCTTGTGCTTTGCTCTGGATGCACCAAGCCATTTATTTTGTAAATCTATTTTCCATTTTTATTTTTATTTTTCATTGTTACACTTCTTTTTGAGTTGGAGATGCCTCATCATTGATGGTGGAAAAAATAAATTGCAAGTCTTCCTATTTTTGACTTTCTACTGCCTCTTTGTACCAACCCTAAAGACCCTCAACACACTACCTCGTAACACCCCTGCATAAGTCAGGCTTGATGGAATGGCGGACAGAGGTAGACATAGAGGCACCGTTCAACATAAATGGTGATGAGCTTTTCAAAATATCAGACGAAGAAGTAGAGTAGAGGTGCTGAATGTGTCCATGGTGGCATGGATTTGTGTTTTCTTTAGAATTCTAAAAACAACTTATAAAAAAAACCTCTACAACAAAAAGTTATTTTAAAAAAAGAATAAACATAGTAAATTTTAGTTAAGTATATTTTGTTTTTACAGTAGTATAGTATTTTTGTATTGTGCGTCGCTTTGAATAAAAGCATTTGCCAAGTGCAAATTAACATAAACATTTTCAAATAAAAATAAACTTGTTTTCAGCACCTCTGGCAGGATTTGGTAAGATTTTACAGTAATATAGCAGTTTAAGGTGAATACTGCTGGATATGGCCCTTGGAAATAGGAAGTCAATGAAAGGCCCCAGACGAGAAATAGATGCTGACTTTATGTCCTTTAGAGGGCAACTGTAAGGAGACACAGCCTTTCACTAACATGGAAAAGGGACACAGGGCAACAGCTGTGAATGTTAAACAGGAAATACATTTTAGATTTTATAGTGCAGCAATTCAGCAAACACTACACACTATTCAATGCAGATTTGCAAAGCTTGACTCTGGCAGAGAAGTGTATGTGTATTAGACTGTGTGTGTGTGTGTGTTTTCATGCCCTATAGTGTGCGTGTGTGTTTGTGTGTGTGTGTGAGTGTGTGTGTGTGTGTGTGTGAGTGTGTATTCATCCGTAAGGTCTGTTCAACCTAATAGAAAGCTTTTGCTCACAATTGCTACCCCTGTCTTGTTATTTTAGGATGCTGGTTCTCCTGAGATGAATTGAATTGATTTGAATTGGGTCCTTTGTGTTGAGTGTGTACATGAGAATGTCGGTGTGTGTGCATGTGTGTGTGTGTCTTTCCATAGCAAATATTCTTCACTCTATTTCAGAGCCTTCCCCTGCAATTGCTAAGAGGTTATACCGGAACACAGTCACAGCTTTTTTTTGCAGACCTTGCAAGAAGTTTGTCCAACTAGATTACTAATACACAGATGTGCAGTAGATCCTGTTTTTGATGTACAAACTACAGTTTGCAACTCTGTGTGTGTTTTGTCTTGATTGTGTGTGTGTGTGTGTGTGTGGGTGTGTGTGCTTGTGTGTGTGCATACATGTGTGCGTGTGTGTGTGTCGTGTGTGTGTCCTGCAGGCAACTATGGCGAGAGTGGCATGGAGGCCTTTAAGGAGTTAGCGGCCGAGGAGGGCCTGTGCATCGCCCACTCGGACAAGATCTACAGCAACGCCGGCGAACGCCAGTTTGACCGACTGCTGCGCAAGCTGAGGGAGCGGCTGCCGAAGGCCCGCGTGGTCATCTGCTTCTGTGAGGGCATGACTGTACGAGGACTGCTCATGGCAATGAGACGACTGGGAGTAGTGGGGGAGTTTCTGCTTATTGGCAGGTGAGTGTGTGTGTGTTTGTGTATGTGTTTCTGCATGGGTATGACCACAAGAGGCCTTATAAAGTCAATGAGAAGCCCAAGGGTAGTGGGGGTTGTCTGCTCATTGGCAGGTGAGTGAGTGCGTGTGTGTGTGTGTGTGTGTGTGTGTATGTGTGCGTGTGCATGTGTGTGTGTGTGTGTGTGTCAGTTTGTGTTTGTATGTATGCACGTGCGTGTCAGTTTGTGTGTGTGTGTGTACTTTTGTAAGGACTACTAATGGCTATGAGTGCTGGAGGTGGGAATTTCTGCTTATTGGAAGGTGTGTGTGTTTTGTGTGTGTGTTTGTATAACAACATCCATGTATTTATGTTTTGTGTATATTTTCACATTGGCAGTTATACAGGGATGTGTAAAGTGAATTTGTGGATGAAGACATAAAGAAATACTAGGGATGGAATATAAACACCAGTCGATTTATATCTTATTTTCAGATACGTATCAGAAACAGCACTACTGTCCATCCAGTTGCTACTGCAACAACCGAAAATTCTCTTAACCATTGTATTTCATCATAAATGATCTGAAAACAAAGTTTCAAGTGTAAAAAAAAACCAAACCTGTCCTTTAACTGCCTCAGCAGAAAAAAGGAGTGTGTTAACTCCCTTAGTGGAGAAAGGAGTGTTCATGTGTTAACACACACAGTGTAGAAAGGGAATTGTATTAATCCTCAGAACAGTTAAATCATGTTAACTCTGAAAGTAGACAATGGAGTGTCCATGTGTTCACATCTCTCACAGCAGAGAGCAGAGACAGAGGTATTCATGTGCTCACACCCTTTGCAGCAGAGAGTGGAGTCCTGGTCCTGGTACCAGAGGCTGAGAGAGAGAGGCACCGAGGCGCAACAGAGAGAGGCAGCCGAGAGCGGCAGAGGGCTCTTGTGTTTGAGTGGGCCTGAGCCTGGCCAACAACACTCAGCTGCTATGGAAAAGAGGGTTATTAGTGGGCACGCTCTCTCTTAAACACACACTGACAGACACACACACACACAGATGGTCACCCAAACTCAAGACCAAATCATACACTTAAACCCAAACACATAATGGGTCCCACTCCAAATATAAAAAAACAGAAGTTGTTTACAGAACAGATAGACAAACAAGCAGAGGTTACTTACTAAAAAAGACAGATAAACGGTGAAATTACTGATGACATTAAGTCAGAAAGTACTTGTGCTTGTCTGAAGAATGTGAGATGGTTGTCAAGGTGAACAGGATCACCATAGAGACAGTTCTCTCATGTCTTACCTTGGAGACTAAAGCAAGTGGTCGTTCAGAGGGATATAAGTGGCAGATTGATGACCTAATAGAGCGAAGGAGGAGAGGAGAGACAGAGTATTGTTGATGAGGGAGAGAGAGATGGAGAACAAGGGATGGCAGAAAGAGAGAGAGAGAGAGAGAGTGCTGGTGAGGAAAGGGCCACTTTTCTTCCCCCTCATTTGCAGATGAGTAGTGGTTGCTTCTGACTCTCTCTCTCTGCATCTCTCCCTCCCTCTCTCTCTCTCTCTCTCTCATTCCCTCTGTCCAGTACTATATTGTTAAAAATGAGCCTCATAGGCAAGGCAGAAAAAGATTTAGCACTGCAACTGATAAATGTACAAATGTCTTTCCTGCCATATTTGTTGGCATGACAGCATATTTAGGAAATGTATTTGATGGGCATTTGGATTAATTACAATCGTAATGTAGTCATTTTGTAATGTGTTTTAGTTCTTGATAAATACAATACAAATGTATAATGTATTATGCAATTCAGCTATTGTAATAGGGACACTAGATATTAAAAGGATGCAAAAGGATGTATGCATCTCTCTCTCCTTCTCTCTCTCTCTCTCTCACACACACACACACACAAACACACTTCTTCACAGTGGTTACTAACAGTCTGACTGATTGTGATTAGACATCAAAGGAACTCCCATAATTAATCCATAATTGATGGAGTTTTTGTGGAGGAGAGAAGATGCTACTGGCGGATAAGTGTGAGAAATCCGTCAGTGCAGCAACGCTCATCATACAGTCCCAACTCAGCAGCACTCTCTCTCACTATCGCTCCATCCATCGCCCTTGCTTCATTTCTTGCTTAATTTATTTCGGACACTAGGAATGTTAGTGTTTTACTCGCTGTCTTATAGTGTGATTTTCGGATGTCATGTGAGGATTTTGTCGTAAAGTACAGAGAGGATCAAATTAAAGTAGAGTAATCTTAACTGCTATTTAGATTTTTATCCAAAGCGACACAAACTCGCAACGAGGTGTTTGAGAATCGAGAAAAACAAGACCGATCATCAGTCGGTGACTACTGCCCCACCAAATTCACAGATTCGCAGAACTACAGAATGGCTGATTAACTCCGTTGTGCGCTACATCAGGCTCAGACTGGCAATCTGGGTGGGTCGGTCCATCTGGTGGGCCAATGGGCCAGTCGATATACACTGCAACTTTGAGAAATTTGACCAGAACGTCTATTTCATAATTCACTGTTGTAGCTCAGCCCATGCTGGCGCAGCCAATTAGATAGGGGGTTACACGACCACAAATAGGCGATCCACATAGGCTATCTGTAAGCATTTGTGCCGTTGCCCCCACTCCCCCTTTCAAGTTTATTTATCGACCCATCCACGTAGTGTCAGGCCAGGAATAAACAGGACAGAAAAGATGCAGGAATCGCTACAGCACATGCAAAATACATTAATTGTTACGCCTACAGGTGATCACACCCTAATGAAAACTATTTTTAACATCACCTACTATAGCCAAATTCTGCCAACAGTGACCTTAAGCCTAAATTCTTTATTCACCTGACGTTCGCAATATACAATTGTCTGCAGTACTATCACTGACCTTCTTTCTTTAGAGAATTATCAGACTAAAGTTTATGTGATGTTGGATTATGACATCTGCACCATACTGCTATTTAAGAAGAACGATAAGTAGATACATTTTCTACTATAAAATACACTGTGACATGATGAACTGTGCTCTCAATGAGCGCGAGAAAAGTAAGGAATTGTGATGGGTGAGTGCGAGAGTAGCGAGCACGGCCGTGCAGAGAGCCATGGAGGGGCACGCGCGTGATTCCTGCAGAATTTGATGGCGGCACCCTGACATCCTAATTTAACCTCAAATTGCGCTGTTCTACAACTTTTTGTGAGTGAAAGATAGAGCAAGTGAAAGACGCACCTAGAGAGAGAGAGAATGACAGGAGAACATCTTGATTAATTGCTCCTGTGTGGAAAGGCATTTTTGCAGATGTAGTGCTCATACAGTTGTTCTCTCTCTGTCAATAGAATAAGCTACTCAGTTTTCGTCGATGATTAACAATAAGGACAACTTCTTGCAGCGCAGTCCTCCAAAAAAAATAAATAAAATAAAATAAATACAATACACGCATTTTTCACCCTAAACGTAAATGTGCTCACTACACTGTGTAGCATAATATGTAATATTGCCTAGAGCATATAGGCTGTGGAAAGCCATGGACTATGGAAACTGTAGTTGCCATTGGCATATAATGCATAGTCACGCGACAAAAACGTTGGGCAATAATAATGCAGTAGGACTATGCATAACGTTCAGATTAGCTTGAACTAAGATCGACTGAACCGCAATCCAATCCGCAAAATGAATATGCCTACACTCAATGTTTGAGTGACTGATGTACAATAATATTCACTATACAAAGTAGCACTGTAATTCAGTTTAGTTTCAATAACTGTATTTGACAAATAAAACTAAAACAAAATGTTCTTCTCTCTCTCTTTTCTGTTTCTCTCTTTCTCTCTCGTAGTGATGGATGGGCAGACCGCTATGAGGTGGTGGAAGGCTATGAACAGGAGGCAGATGGAGGTATCACACTCAAGCTTCAGTCGGAGGAGGTGCAGTCCTTCAATGACTACTTCCTGGAGCTGCGGCTGGATAACAACAAAAGAAACCCCTGGTTCTCAGAGTTCTGGCAGCACCGTTTCCAGTGTCGCATCCCCGGGCACCCGCAAGAGAACCCTAACTTCCACAAGATCTGCACAGGTTAGAGAGAGAGAGAGAGTGTGTGTGTGTGTGAGTGTGTATCTGTGTGACACTGAGGATTGTGTGTGTTTTTTCTGTAGTTACCCTGCATGTCTTTATATAAACTTCCAAGGGATCTGCACAGGTTGCATTGTGTGTGTGCATTTGTGTCTATGTGTGTGCGTGTTTGACGTATTTGTGTTTTTTTGTGTGAAATACTCATGTGCTTAATTGTATGCGTTAATCCATTCATTCAAATATGTATCTCTCTCTCTCTCTCTCTCTGAGTGTGTGTGTGTATGTGATAAAGTACACTCCATTTTTTAGATCAGTGCTATTACAATCCTTCCCTCACTGTTATTACTGGGCCGTTCCTGCACACACACGCACAGACACACATACACACACACACACAGCTACACACATACACATACACATACAGACAGACAGACAGACTCACACGCACACACATACACATACACAGACAGACAGACACACACACACTACTAGCTGGCTCTCTAATGTGACTCCAGCTCTGGGCCTCAGAGCACCATAATGTCACAATCTGGCTAGATATATATCCCCTTCAGGGATAAGTGTGTGTTCTGACTCAAGCTGCATGTGTGTGTGTGTGCACGTATGCATATGTGCGTACTCATACAGCAGTGTGTGTATATTTTTGGTTTGTTTAATTTCTGTGTGCATGTGTGTGTGTGCCCTGACATCTCTTTTGGAGAGTCTCCAGATGAGTCCATAGAAGATAAAATATTAGTTTTGGCTGGCTATCTCTGGGCCAACTTTATTATAGTAAAACAGAGATATGAGTCATCTCTATGGTCTGAAGAGAAGAGAAGAAATAAATGTAACTTTAAAAATACACACAAGGTGACCATGAGCCTCATGACAACTGGACTCAAGATTCCAAGTCATGATCTTGACACACAGACACACATGCACACGCACACGCACACGCACACTCACACACACACACACACACACACACGTAATAAGGTACTTATACTCACTCAATAACAAACACTAACATGCATATGTGTGTATTTGTAAAGTGAGTTTAAAAGACTGCAAGGATCCAAATGGACGTATCTAATCCATAGTCTCTCTCTCTCTCTCACACACACACACACACACACACAGACACAAGCCGTACACACTGTGTATACAAGCACACACTCACTCACTCATTCACACACTCATATGCACACACACACGCATGCATGCACATACACACACACACACACACACACACATACACATACACATATGCACACATATAAACACCCACACACCACATCCATCCTTGTATCTGAATGAATCTGCTAAAGGTCAACCTGCCCACCCTTCCAATTACAGTCAGTTCAGTGCAATGGGGATTCAATCTGCAGTGTTTTGACATGCGTCAGATCTTCAGCTGCTTCAAACACACATCCTTCTCCTGTTTAAAAGACTTCATTAGTCGCTGGAGAGAAGACTGTGCAAATAGCATGTCTCTTTGTAGATGCACAGAACTGAGTTTTTATTTGAAGAAGTTCCCACTGGACTTGCTTCGAGACGCTTCGTTGAGATTGATTTTGATTATACTGTAATACTGCCCGAACTCCTTTAGCTATTATGCGATGGTGGTTTGCTTAGGCAGCAAGATTCCACAGTTTTTAAATAGAGAATATCCATATCAGTTTGTCTGTGTCCATGTATATTTATGTTTTGTTTTATGCATTTATGCGGTTTTGTATGCAAAGTGAACTTTAATGTGATATCCATTGCACCAGTAAAATGCCTTGTATTTTTATGATGTAAAGTATTAGGCCTGTATGAAAAATGAGAATTTGCTGCATTCAGCTGCAGAGGTTACATGAAAAATTGTGTGACATATTTATAAATAATTCTGTAAATAATTAATAATTCTATGCTTGCTCATGGTCACATCTTTAACACTGGAATTGCCTGTGAGTGCGTGTGTGTACGTGTTGTGCATTGTGTTGTGTGAATGAATGTGTGTGCTTGCGTGTGTGAGCATGAGTGGTAATCACTGCCTGACAATTAATCACATAATTAATTAATTAATTGATCTTTCTATCGATCTATTTAGCCCAAATCCTTGATGAGTCTACAGTATGTGACACTATTAGCCAGGCTGTTAATCTGACTGATGTCTCAATAATGGCACAGAGCATTGGAATCCTCTCGCTCAAGCCCCAGAGGCTCATGGAAGGAGAGTGAGCCAACGAGAGAAAACAAAGTTTTAATGAGAAGGGAATTTCAGCACTTAGAAAGTCTCAACGTCTCAAAGTCATTTAGCCACATTGCTTTGGCTGCTTCAGTACTTGTGCAGTATATTTATAAATCTCAGTCTGTTCGGATGACTGTGACTTTCAACAGTGACTTTGAACAGCATCAACCCACAGCTAAAGGCCAGTGTTCTCCCAGTCCTCTGACTCAGTCTCACTGTGTGCTTGTCACTGGAATAATGGCCTTCTGTTTTTGTTCCTCTTCTTACATTTTCACCCTGCCTGCTGCATTGAGTTTGGTTGTTTACACGAGAAGCAACCCTCAATTTAAAACACAATTTATGCAAATATCCACAGCATCAGAGGAAAATGGAAGATTAAGAGCAGTCAGGGAATTCTAATCACTGTCTTGAAAATGACAGTCTGGCATTTGCGTATGCAATAGACAATACAGTAACAGATACAGACATGAAACACACACACACACACACACACACACACATGCAGTCAGGCACTCACACTACCACACATACACATACATGCTCACAGGGAAAAAGCAGACAAGGAGAAAGAGAGAGAAAGAAAGAGATATTTGTAATGCACACCTTGTGACAGACGTAAGACGCAACCCTGTCCTGCAGTAACTGTCTCTTGCATCTCTGCTGTGGCTCTCTCAGGTAACGAGAGCTTACGTGAACACTACATCCAGGACAGCAAGATGGGCTTCGTCATCAATGCCATCTACGCCATGGCCCACGGCCTGCACGACATGCAGCAGGCTCTCTGTCCAGAACGTTCTGGGCTGTGCAATGCCATGGATCCCGTTGACGGACGCTATCTGCTGGAATACCTGCTCAAGACATCCTTCACCGGGGTTTCAGGAGAGGAGGTGTACTTTGATGAGAATGGAGACACATTGGGAAGGTGTGTGTGTGTTTGGGTGTGTGAGTGATTATATTTGATTTTTAAAATGAAATATGCACATGCCTGTTTGTAATATGTGTTGGATGAGAGAGATTGTGATAATGTGTGTGTATGTGTGTGTGTGTGTGTGTGTGTGTGTGTGACAACCTGACTGACATACACATAGACTCCTAGATGCTATCCCCTTACTGTGTGTGCTCTACCAGATATGACAGGTCGGAAAATTACCTTTCACTATTCATTACTCTGCTGTGTGAAAAAGTGTGTGTGTGTGTGAGACCAGCCTCTCAGCGATTGTGACAAAGACGCATTATATCAAACACCTGTCCTCATTCTGTGTGTGTGTGTGTGTGTGTGTGTGTGTGTGTGTGTGTGTGTGAGTGTGTGCATGTGAATGTCTAGGTATGACATTATGAACCTGCAGTATGTGGAACACACGGGTCGCTATGACTACATCAACGTGGGCATGTGGCATGAGGGCATGCTCAGTGTGGACGACGAGAAGCTCCTGATGAACCGAAGCGAGATGGTGCGCTCCGTCTGCAGCGAACCCTGCTCCAAAGGACAGATAAAGGTCAGTGTGTGGGTGTGGGTGTGGGTGTGTGTGTTTGTGTTTGTGTGTGTGTGCATGTTGGTGCATTCTGTCTGCAGCAAACCCTTCTCCAAAGGACAGATCAAGGTCAGTGAGTGTGTGTGTGTGTGTGTGTATGCATGATGGTACATTCTGTCTGCAGCAAACTTTTCTCCAAAGGACAGATCAAGGTCAGTGAGTGTGTTTGTGTGTGGTGTGTGTGTGTGTGTATGTGTGTGTTTGTGTATAATGGTATGTTCTGTCTACAGCAAACCCTGTTCAAAAGGAGTGAGAGTGTTTGTTTGTCTGTGTGTGCGTGAGTGTGTGTAGGTGTGTGTATGATGCATGATCTGCAGTGAACCCTGCTCCAAAGGACAAATCAAGGTCAGTGTGTGTGTCTTTGTGTGTGTGTGTGTGTGTGTGCGCGCACATGTTGTGTCATTTTGGGGTTCGTTTGAGTGGGTTTGGGCTTTTGCCAACTTTCTCCAATCTTGCTATGACTTTTGAACTCTAACCTCTGACCTGGTGCAGGTGATCCGTAAAGGGGAGGTCAGCTGCTGCTGGATCTGTACCACCTGTAAGGATAATGAGATCGTGCAGGACGAGTTCACCTGTCGAGCCTGTGACATGGGCTGGTGGCCAGATGAAGATCTGCAGTGTAGGCTCCTGCCTCCCTCCTCTGTGCCCATCTATCTCCACCCATCAGTCAGTCAGTCTATACTTTTTATGAATCCAGGACGTCAGTGAAGAGTATCGGAAGGTCCTTCTGTTTGCCAGACAACAATGCACCTGACCGTACATTCATCAATCCATCCATCCATTTATTCATCCATCCATCCATCCATCAATCAGTCTGTACTTCCATGAAAAAGTGGAAGGTCCTTTTGTATGCCAAAAAATTGCAGTCATCTCACCATGAACTCATCCATCCATCCATCTGTCCATCCATCCATCCACCAACTTATTATTCTATTTTTCTTCCATTCCATATGTTTAAAATTATGAAAGTGTGCTTAAACCCTCTATTCAGACCTCTATCCAGTATCTACCTATCTATCTATCTATCTATCTATCTATCTATCTATCTATCTATCTATCTATCTATCTATCTATCTATCTATCTATCTATCTATTTATCTAACTATCTATCTATCTTTTTCATCTGTTCAGTCCCATTTCTCTCCATCCACCTTTTCAGCCATAGTTTCATCTGGCAGGTGCATCAAGTGCATCAAGTTCATGGTCAAAGTGTTTGAGTGTACATTGTTAGTGTTGCTTCACTTGTGTGTGTGTGAGTGTGAGTGTGTGTGTGTGTGTGTGTGTGTGTGTGTGTGTGTGTGTGTTTATGTGTTTGTGTTAATCATCTGTTGGTCCATTTATCTATCTATCCATCTATCCATCCATCCGTCTAAGGTGGCCTTGAGAGGAAATGTGAGGAATGAGCAACTGCCTGCCGGTGTGTCCATGTGGTGAAGCTTGTTTAGACAAGCACATTTCTTCCCTTTCATGCCCCTGGCCTTCACTGGTAATGGTTTGTCTGGCTCAGTCTCTCTGAATGCCATTCAGAGGCATGCACAGTCCTGTCTTTTCACTTCATCTCTTCTCATTCTCTCAGCCTTGTCCTTCGCTCCCTGTGTTCTTACTCTTCTCTCCTCTCTTTCCTTTGCTTCTTCCTCTCTCCTCTCCTTTCTTCTCCTCTCCGCTCCTCTTGTCCCTTCCTTTTTCCCACAACCTGTATCTTTTGTACCATTCCCTGCTGTCTCACCCTCTCCTTCTCTCTTTCTCTCCCTTGCTCCCTTCATCCTTTGATCTCTTCACTCTATCACTCTTCCTCTCCTCTTCTCCCCTTGGTCCCTCCATCTCTTCATCTCCCTCTCTCTTCCTCTCCTCTCTTCTTGCATCCCCCCATCTCACTCTCTCTTCCTCTCCTCTCTCCTCACTCCTTCCATCATTCCATCTCTGTCATATCCTCCCTTACTCTGTCTGTTCTCCTCTGTGTTACCTAAGTTCACTTTTATTTGTGGGAATATTTGCTACACATAGAGAAAAAATGAAATGGAACATTAACTTGACAATACAACAGAAAACCATCAGAGGGGAGGGAGCACTGATTGGATGAGCAGCAATATGTCACAAATCTACCCACACCTTCACTCACACACTGGACACACCTCACACACACAGATACACACACACACACACACACACACACACACACAAACACACACAGACATACCTGATGGTATTCTTAATATCTTACTGTCTCTCTCTCCCTCTCTGTCAGTCTGTGAGCCGCTGCCTCTGAAGTATCTGGAGTGGAGCAGCGTGGAGTCCATTGTGGCCGTGGTCTTCTCCTGCCTGGGCATCCTGGTAACGCTCTTCGTTGCCTTCATCTTCATCCAGTACCGTGACACGCCCGTGGTCAAGTCCTCCAGTCGCGAGCTCTGCTACATCATCCTTGCTGGCATCCTAATGGGCTACATCTGCCCATTCACCCTCATCGCCAGGCCCACAGTGAGTGTTTGTGTGTGTGTGTGTGAATATGTGTGTGTGTGTGTGTGTGTGTGTGGATGTGCATATGTTTGTGTTTGTATGTTTGTTTGTATGTTTGTATGATGTGATGTGTGTGTTTGTGTGTGTGTGTGTGTGTATCACTGAGTGTGGTGTGTGTTTGTGTCTGAAGTCTGTATTTTTACCAGTCATCACTTCATTGCCCTGATGCTCACACACACACACACGCAAACACACACACACAAACACACACAAGGTCCCCTGTTTATTCTAACTCTCACATGTTTTATCTCTTCCTCCTTGTTCCAGGTGGCATCATGCTACCTGCAGCGCCTCCTAGTGGGCCTCTCCTCTGCCATGTGCTACTCGGCGCTGGTCACCAAGACAAACCGCATCGCCCGCATCCTGGCGGGTAGCAAGAAGAAGATCTGCACGCGCAAGCCACGCTTCATGAGTGCCTGGGCCCAGGTAGTCATTGCCTTCGTCCTCATCAGTCTTCAACTGACCCTGGAGGTCACCCTCATCATCCTGGAGCCGCCCGAGCCTGTCAAGTCCTACCCGTCCATCCGCGAGGTCTTCCTCATCTGCAATACCTCCAATGTGGGTGTGGTGGCGCCGCTGGGCTACAACGGCCTGCTCATCCTCAGTTGCACCTACTACGCCTTCAAGACACGGAACGTTCCGGCAAACTTCAACGAGGCCAAGTACATTGCCTTCACCATGTACACCACGTGCATCATCTGGTTAGCATTCGTTCCCATCTACTTTGGCTCCAACTACAAGATCATCACCACCTCCTTCTCCGTCAGCCTGAGTGTTACCGTGGCACTGGGCTGCATGTTCACGCCGAAGATGTACATCATCATCGTCAAGCCGGAGCGCAACGTCCGCAGCGCCTTCACAACGTCTGACGTGGTGCGCATGCACGTGGGCGATGGCAAGACCGCCTGCCGACGCAACAACAGCATCCTCAACATATTCCGACGCAAGAAGACCAACAACAATACAGCTACTGCCCCACCCGTGACCTCAGCCAATCCTGGTAGTGGAAAGTGAGTGATAAGCAGGCACCCTAGCCAATCATTAACCTGGAGGGGTGGGGATAGTGTTGGTCTGTGAGGGGGGGGCTGGGAGAGTAAGGCCCAGTAACAGTTTATGCAGACTGTATATCAAATGCTGTTAAAGGTCACCTTGTTATTTTTCTCAACCACACAAGGACACACAGACACCCATAAAAATAGACATGTACACATATTAAAGCACACATTTAACAACATACTTTTTCACAGTTGCCCCTATGTAGGAAATAGAGTTAGCAGACCACTGTGCATGTATGTTGAAGAGGCTTTGAGGAATGTGTCTCTGTGTGTGTGTACATACGATCATGCATATATGCATTTGTGTGTGTATGTGTGCATGTGAGAGTGATGGGGATGTGTATGAGTGTTCAAGTATGTGTGTGTGTGTGTGTGTGTGTGTGTGTCTGTGTGTCTATGTATGTGCTTGTGTGTGTTGAAGCTCATCTCTGACCATCATTCTGCCATGTTTCTTTCTCCCTGCGGCCAAATGGAGTGTGTCGGGAGTTGTGTGTTCAGAGAAGAAGACTCCACGCTCTCTCTCCTCTTGTTCCCACCCCCTCTCTCTTTCTCTCCCTCTCTTATTCTTTCTTTCATATCCTTTATTTTCTCTCCTCCTCTCTTTCTCCTCTTGCATCAGTTTTCACAGCTTACTTCATGTGTTTTCTCTCTCCGTTATCCAATCAGAGTGATGCAACAAAGCATGTGTTCAGAGGGGGCTTATTTTTGGGCTGTCTCTGGCAATGCCTGACATATTTCTGCAGATATTATTCCACCCCATTGTGTAGGACTGTGCCAGGAGTGGCAGGGCAGGGCAGGGAGAGAGACATATGATGCTCATAAAGCTTCATAAGGCTTCATAAGCTGCATAATGCAGGAGCAGTAATAGAACACTAATATATTAATAAAACTAAAAAAGAACACTAATATATACTGTATTCTTCTACAAGCATTACCGTATTTATCTGAATAGTGGTCGCACATTATTGACATGTTTTACTGATGGACATATGTACTCTGCTACAAGTATTACTGTATTTACTTGAATAGAGGTTGCTCGTTGTTTACATGTTTACTATCCTTTCGAATGATTCTGATAATTTATCAAGCCATGATGCTTTTTCCTGAGTGGCAGCTTATCACATGGTTTGAAAACAAACTGCAGACTGTGCAAAAATGAATGTAAAAGTAGATTACAAATATGAATTCGTTCTGATCTTCAATAATCTTCCTACATAGGTACATTAGGGGTGCAATTTTTTACCATTGGAATTTATGTCTAAAACAGAAACACTGCATTCTTGGTCATTTGCATAAGAAATAACTTACAGAACACACTGGTGCCATATTGACTGAATCCAAAGGTTTGTCCTAAGCCCTAACACCTGAACCCTAAAATGGATACAGTTTGGTAATGATTGGTGGATTCATGCCAGTTATGTCTTTGAAGGTTTAAGGCTTAGGGCTTAGGCCAGACATTGGAGCAACATGACTCATCATTCTGAGTAGCTTGTTCATAAACAGTGGCACAGAAATGGTTTATTCTGATGACACTGACATTCATTGGCACAAATATTTTCTTGAAGACTAGGCATTCTTAGTAAATTACATGCTTTTTGAAGTTTGCACTAAATGTTTTGAGACATGCAGCGACTTTAATGATGACTTAAGAAATACACTAAAGCATCAGATAAAAACTGTAAAGAAGACGGCCCCCTCTGTGTTGGTCACATAGTGATGCTATGCAGAAGCTCTCCCAGGGTGACTGCATCTTCCCCTCATAGTGTTGTGTTCCCTCAGCTGGGAGCACCATAGTTACATCAGTTAGCACCAGTGACTCTTCACTGGAAGTTAACTCAGTAACCACTGTGAACTAGGCAACGCTACTTCATGATTTGGTTCTATAGTATACTGTTATGCAATGTAAACCTAGGACAATAACTATGTTTATGTTTATGCTTGTGTTTATAAATTATTGGCAGATGCTTTTATTCAGAGCGACATACAATACTAAAACGCTATACTAAAAACAAAAAGTACTTGGCTAAAATTTACAATGTGAAGTAAACTTCTTTGCTGACCCAGATCATTGTATGTAAAAATAGAGGCATAAATACAATCTATTCTTACTTTTACCTGAATCAATAGCTAATGTTTATTTGTAACTGATTTCAAAAGGCTGCTGCAAAGACACTAACGTTGCAATACCACAATGTGGTTAAATAACCACTGCCCATTTAAAATAGCGCCTTAAGAAAGGAGGTCAGAGACAGCTAATTAAAATCTCAATTTGTCCCAGTAGTACTGTAATGTTCAGGTGTATGCTGCAATTCATTTTCCACTCTGCCCTGTAGGAGGGAATAGTCATTATCAAATAAGGCCATCTTGATAATATTTCTAAGTCTTGAATCACTCTTAAAGTCTTTAAAGCTTTTTTGTTCCATGTGCGCATAAATTTGCTTTGAGACTTGTTTTTATGAGCAACCTTAAATTTGGCTAAATATTTAACTGGATATGGTAACTTGACAGACAGTAGAGACAAGACACACAACACACACACAACACACACACACGCACACTCAATCTAAAATTATTACAGTTGGCTGTGTCTATTTGCCTTTCGCATTACTAACCTCTGACATAATCCTACTCCTACATATTTTGAGAGGGGCACACCAGACACGTTGCCTGTTAAAGCCGCCTTACATAACACTCTCTGCCTCTCATTCTCACACAACTACATTTATTGGAGCTCAGTTCAGTTCACTGTTAAATGCTGCTGTTTCATTCTATTCAGTTCCATACACTTAATCAGTCCCTTCTAGTTCAGTTTAGTTCCCTTCAGTTCAAAACCAGAATTTCACTCAGGGATCGAGATGGTATCTATATTTTATCTGTTCCAGGGGTGGGCAAACTTCTCTGTTTGCGGGCCACATACTGAAATATCTAAGCTGCCAAGGGCAAATGCATAATTAGAAACACCTATTTTTAACCAGTTACAAGTGATAGACTGACTGTGTTTTGATCAGAAAACTCCCATGCGTTCAAAAACATTATACATGACGCAATAGTGCTTAATGATACTATTGACAATCATGTCAACTTAGAAAGAGAGGCTGCAATTGCCCTCTGGTCGTAGTTTGGTCATCCCTGGTCTATTCTGTTTAATTAATTGTGGTGCCTCGCGGAAACAGAACATTTTAAATTTTGTTGACAACTACTTTTTTCAGAATTATCTGGTCATCTACAGTCAACCTGTCGTGTGTGCCCCTCTCTGCTTGCTACGACACTAATCATTAATGACCCTAATTGGACTAATGGTGATGGTGACTCATGATAACGATGATACTGATGATGCTGTTGATGATTGTTGGTTTGTTTGTTTGTTCGGAGAGTAACCCGGGGTCTCTGTCTCATTCGTAGTTCTAATGGAAAGTCTGTGTGCTGGTCTGACTCAGGTGGCAGACCACAGACGACTCCTCACCCAACGCCCCAGCCCCCCCGCCAGTCTGTGTGTGCGACGAGACCAGTGCCCCCCCCAAGCCAGACGGCAATCATCCGACCCCTAACTAGCTCCCAAACCCCCCCCCACACCCCTGCTTCTAGCCACCACCCCCAGCAAGAACACAAGACCTCGCAGGAGGACCATGGGATCATGCCATCACACCCCCATCACACGGCTGGTGTGACCCAGGAGGAAGGAGGGAGACTCTCTGATTTGCCTGTCAAGATGGAGGAACACACCAGTGACGAGCAGCAGGGGGGATCGCTGGACACACTAAGCACTAACGTTCCTACAGATCACCTGTTATTGGCCACCTCTGACGAGCCGATGCTGACCAATCAAATGTCTATGTTCATGGATGGAGGTGGGGCCTTTGACCTCATGGAGGACTTCCTGTCTGAGGAGGAAGAGACGGAGTCCCAGAGCAAGATGACTCTGCTGACCCCGCCATCTCCCTTCAGAGACATCTCGAGGCCCGGCTCGCCCTTGTCCCACGGAAACGACCTCTGCTCCTCCGACGTCCTGCTCCCTGGCACCATTACTCAGATTCACTGTAGGCACAGCTCCTCGACTCTCTGAGTCTCACAAGCGCTTGCCGATCAAACGATTATAAACCCATCAACGTGACATTCATCTACAACTCGACTGAATAATTCATTTTGTGATATCCTTTTGGTGGCTTGCCAAGTCTTGTTCACGTAATGATCTGAGGGATTAATCTGAATGGAGAGATGACAGATGATTTCAGTGTAAAGACTAGAAAATTCTGGAAAGAACAATAGAAGGTACAATAGATGTAACAACATGTTAAGATGGAATACTGTCTTTGCGTAAAGGACTATTCACCTTTCAAGCCCCGCCCCCCCTCACCTTTTTTTAAAATTCTGCTTGGGCTGACTGCCTTACATCTTACAGAAAACATACCCTGATTACCGTATAGCCTACTGCGAATGAATATGCACACACACACAGAAGCATACAGAAATAAGCGTGCACTCACAAGTCCTCCCTTGCACAGTTACCCTGTACCCATACACTTTTTGTAGGTCGTATTTCAGTAAATGGGACTTGATTGTACCATTAAATCATTGGTTTCTGTCCCATAGTTTGATCAATCACTCATTGGTTGAACTACTCAGAGGTTTGAAAGAACTGTCTTTTGTTACGTGCTACTGTAATATTCCTTGTCCAGTCTGTTCAGAGAAAAGCATTTTTGGACGTTTGTATACCGTTCAGCCTTGCGCCTTTTCCACATCAGTGGTCAGTTTGTACCATAAGTGTTTGTACAATATGATTAGAATGTTACATATTTATACATTTGAAATGTGTCTTTCAAAATATTGTGAAAGTTTTTTTTTTTTTTTGCTTTTGATGCTGGATAGAGTTGCGAAACCATTTAAGCTGTGCTTTGTTTCAGAAATGTTTATGAAATTAAATGGGCTAGTTGCTTCTAGTGGTAAGATATTGCGTCAACAGTAAAACAAGCTTTGATTGATTCTGTAATTTTAAAAATCTGTACTAGTTCATTGAATTAGAATTTATAGAAGTGCTAGGACGCAACCGTTCCGGTTATTAAGAAACATTTGTGTAACAAGCTATTATAACGGTAGGCTACTATGGAAATGTTTATGTTACTGTCTTTTAGTGGGGTTAAATTATTCAGTATAGGCTACGTGAGGTAATTAAAGTAATCATTTCATTGTAATTTTGAACAGGGATTCGTTTTTGACAAGACAATCTGATGCTGTAAAATAAAACTTTTATAGTTACTCTTTGGTCTGTTTATATTTATTTTAGCTATATCATTCGCTAATTTATCGCTTTCGAAGTGGATATGACATAGTTATTTACTATTCGCTTCTGACAAGGCATTCATGTGAGCCTGGATCATGCTGTAGGTCACTGTATTGTGTCTCGTGGGTGCGTTGTCCTCGCCTCCGGTAGACTACCGACTAGTGGACGCCCGGCTCCCCTCTGTGCTTAACCACAGAGAGAACAAGGAAAAAAGTGAACGAAAGAAAATGTATCCGAGACTAAACATTTCCGGTCCTGTGACTCATCAGGTGGTTGTTGGGTAGGAGCAGGAGAGGAGTGGGGCACTCTGCTTTCTGTTCCCAACACCACCCCAAGCAGGCCGCCGACTGTATCGCATAGTCGCTCTCACTAAAAACTGAAAAGGAGGAAGTTGCAGAACTTTTTTTAAAGTTTGTGAAACCTTTTCCCCCATCAACTGTCACCGGAGTTGTTGTGTGCCATGGCTGGAGGTTCAGTTACGGAATGTAAGGAGTACTTATTTAAAGTGTTGGTAATAGGCGAACTGGGGGTGGGGAAGACCAGCATCATCAAGCGGTACGTTCACCAACTTTTCTCCCAACATTACCGGGCAACCATCGGCGTGGATTTCGCTCTGAAAGTAATTAACTGGGACAGTAAAACGCTCGTCAGACTGCAACTGTGGGACATAGCAGGTAAGAGGTCTCACCTGACTGAAACTATATATAGCCTACCTGAACGTCAAACGTCACCAGACTGGCATATTATAACAGAAATTGCCCTGAGGAAGAGCTGGCCCATGCCTTTTTGTGCAGCCCACTTTGACTAAAGTTTTGTTATTCGATTTACGCAGTTGGGAAAGTTTGCATCGGCTATTCGCAGTACATCATGTCTGAGGAAGGATGCACAGAATCTCGAAATATCACGAGTTCTTCAGGTCTATAGCTAACAAAGACATGCCATGTAGGCTTATTATTGTGGTTATCTAAAATATAAAAGCCTAGTAGGTTTGTGTGTTTAGAACTGTGCGTGTTTTTCCGTTCAAATATGTATTTAATGCCTCTATCTGCCAGATGACTAGCGACCCTGTGAGCCTGTTTTGGTGTGGAGTTGTGATCACGTTAGCGAGGATAATTAACAACGAAATGTAGGTCATGTTATCAGGCACAACGCCAGTGCGAGACGGAGGGGAGGGATTGAAGAACACAGTGAGAAAAAAGTGAAAGAAAAAGAACACTTCCGGAGAAGAAAGAATAAATGTAGAATGGAAGGAGAGGAGAACGCTGTGTGGCCGCATTAGTCCACATTCCTACAAGTTGAACCGCTTTCGCGGGCTCATGGCAAAGTCGAGAGCAGCTCGCATCGCACTCACGCGCTCCATCTCTGGTGTCCTGCCCGAGCGCACTACCAACAGAGCTCGTGCAGTTCAATTAAAGCCAACTCGTGCGCCCTGATTATTCAAGTCTCGCTTAAGTAGTTAGGCTCTCCCCAGGATCGCGATGAGAGGTTACCGTAGAAGAGTTGTATTTGGCTACTCTGTAGGCTCACACTCTCTGAGTTTGTTAATGTATGATCAGGACGAAGTCATGGTGTGTGTGTGGGCGCGCACATGTGATATAGAGTGAGACATTGTGTGTGTTTGTGTGGTAAAGAGTGAAACTGTGTCTGTGCGTGTATAGTCCTATCTGTGTATGATTTCATAACTGTGACAAAGCAGGGGACAGAATGTCATCCAAACATACATGTGGGTGGAGCTTTCGTTCAGGAACAAAAACTGCAGTCACTTTTCACCC
Organism: Tenualosa ilisha; assembly: GCA_015244755.2. Classification (NCBI taxonomy): domain Eukaryota; kingdom Metazoa; phylum Chordata; class Actinopteri; order Clupeiformes; family Clupeidae; genus Tenualosa; species Tenualosa ilisha. The sequence continues at coordinate 3,774,782 of PYXC01002019.1, forward strand.
CAGGTAAAACATGACTCAGCTAAACCCTTTAGCATGTATTGAAGATATTGGGAAGAAGTTATCTCTTCTCCTCTCCCACACATGTCCAGATGTTTTACAAGTGCTCCTTTGTATGACTAGGCACATACTGGTTATCCATTAACCACCTCCAGTTTCATCACATGATCATATATTTTTATGGACCCATACAAATGACCCATATTGTCTCTGTGCACGATGAGTGGCATCGTAATGTCTAGGCTAATTGTGCTGAGTTGAGCAGTAAGTAAGAAGTAAGTGTTGCCAAAGTGAGCATCTGTGCTCAAGCTTTGTCTTTGGACCTCACTGTTCACAAAAGGCTGTCATTTCAACAGTCCACATCCAACTGCTGGGCCACAGACACAATGCCAGGAGCTCCTTAATTAGGTAACGGGGCTGTTTGAAGTTTCAGAAGGGTATGCCAACATCCCCCATCCCCCTCTCCACACACACACACACACACACACACACACACTCATCTCCCTTCTGTTTCTCTGTAAAACAAACACTCTGTGATTATTGAGACCCACAGTATAAGACCAACCTGTAGTTGCATCTACTGAAAGTGTCACAGTGCAGTGATCAGTAGGTTCAAGATAAACCATATCTTGTCAGAACTGGTAAATTAATGTTAATGTGTACTTTGCAGATGCTTTTTGCCAAGGCAAAATATGTCAAAAAAAACCCCAAAAAGAACATTATACACAAAAATACTTGGCAAAAATTTACATTTTGGCTAAAACTTAAAGATGTTTGTACAATAGAAGCATTAGTAATATCAGCAATAGCAACAAATAACACTAGTGCACGCATACGTATTGGAATATAATGCCGAAGGAGTGTGTCAAGGGATATTCCAACCTACAGCCCTATTTTTACCAAGTGATGTCTGCCAGTAGAAAAAGAATGGTAACATTTTGTGCGACACAGACTGAATAACGAGCTTTTAGCTAACTGAACAGGGCACAAGAAAATGAAACATGTCTGCTGTAATACAGTGCAAGTAAATTCAAAGCTGTGTTCAGGTTAGATTCAAAACCCAATTTGTTCCATAAGAATTACACATCGCAGCCTTCATCTTCTCCTCCCAGAGCCCAGAACAGCCAAACCACAGAGGGAGTCCTTCAGCATCGGGATAGAAGCTGAAAGGAAAGGAAGTCAGTTGCTGTTTCTGAAATGGCATACTGCTGTACTACATACTGCATATGACCTGGGGTGTACCTTTGCTAGACCATTTTTGGTTGTTGTTCCATATTGAGAAAATGTGTGGTACTTTACCAAATACTTGCTATTTTTTACAAAAGAAAGCTATCATGCCAGTAAACGACTGAAAGTGTGCGTGCAATTTACTTAACTAGCACACTTTCTCTTTCTCTCATTTTGGAAACAGCAAGTTTCAGTGCTCAGTGCTCAATGTCAGGTTGTTCTTGTTGAAATTCATATGCAATGCACAGCTTTGTCAAGGCGTGTAAAAAATTTTTTTTATGACAGAGGTTCCATAAAATAGTAGAAGGAAGACTTTATTAGCTTTGTAATGCTAGTTCACACCATCTAGTTAGTTATGGTAAAAGATGCTAAGGAGGGAAGCCTTTGCTTCCTTCTCTCTGAATGGTAGAATGATTCTCCCACTCTGGTTGAAGAGTGAAAAACAAATAATTTGAGATCCAGCTGAGTGCCATATTATCTTTGGTCAAAACGCTCAGAATGCTTTAAACGTTGGTTTGTGAGAAACACAGAAACGGTTCTCTGTTTGTTGAAAAAGTGTATGAGGGGCTGCCATGGCACAGTTTTGGCGAAGGCGTTTCCCCAGGTTTGAATATGACCCAAGGGCATTTCCTGATCTCCTTTTCCCCACTCATGTCCTGTCACTCCTTACTGTTCTATGTGAATAAAGGCAAAAGCCCCCCCACACATACACAAAAAGACAAAAAAAAAAGAAAAAAGAGAATCACCTAGTATCTCTTGCTATAAATAAATACATAAAAAATCAGAAATTAAGTGAAATGTGTGGTGAGAGTCAGTGATGCATTGATGAGTATTTAGATAATGCAAGGGGTTTGTTTCAGAATATTGATGAATGGAATTGGCACAAACTATCCAGTTTGTTTAATCGATCAGATGCTGGCCTTGTGCTTCACATCAGAGAGAAAAGTGGTAGGGTAGAGAGAGGGAGAGAGATGGATGTTCAGCACACATCATCAAGCATTCCTTCCTGTGTATTCCCACAAATGTGCACATGCTTGCACACACACACACACACACACACACACACACACACACACACACACACACACACACAAACAAACACATTAAACCTTTTAATCAACCAGATAATTGGTAGGTTAATCCCTACAGCAACAATGACAGCCAATCCACTAAAAGTGCATACACACAAACACACACTCTTTGTGTGTGTGTGTGTGTGTGTGCATGTGTGTGTGTGTGTGACTTTTTTCTAATAGTTGTGTTAATAGCCCTGAATGGGATGACAGTAATGGAGGCCTGTGCTGAAGCCTGGAGCTCGCCTGCCCCCTCAGGCCCAGAATAGTCCTTCTCCTCTGGGTGGCTCTGACAGAGACGACCTGATTACAGCCTGGAGCTGCCAGCCCTAGCTGCGTGCCAGGGATTTAGAGAGAGAGACAAGGGGGACAGAGGTGCTTAAGACAGCAAGCACGTGACACCTTTTTGTTCTCCGTGGGAGGAAAGGATTGACTGGGACCCTGTCGTCTAATGGGGTTTGACCCCAGTGCATTGTCGGCAGTTCTAGGTGTAGTGGTATCTCAGCGCTCTACTTTTGTCTGAGTGCCTGTGTGTGTGTATGTGTTGGCGCTAAGTGGTTAGCAGTGCCTCAGTAGTTTCAAGCTGGCCTTGCTGCTTTGTTTTTATATGTGTGTATGTGTGTGTGTCTGTGATGCTGAAGGACCTTGTCTTTAGCTAATGGCAGAGTAATTAGAAGTGATGTCGTTGTGCAGGGGCGGTAAATGTGTTTGTGTGTGTGTGTGTGTGTGTGTGAGAGAGGGAAGAGAGAGAGCGAGAAGAGTTGCTTTCACTCTGTCTGTTGAACCCACAGCTGGCTCGTCTGGCTTGGACCGTCTCCATGGTGATGCGCCCACAGATAATGAACCTGATTAAAGCACGGCGAGAAAAACTTGAGGTTACCATGGAGATGAGTGTTCAATGCTGTCTCTTCTATTTTCTTCTTTTTCTTGACGTGCTTTTCTTTCTTTAGCCCGCTTTCAGTGCTCTTTCGTTCATTTTTCTCTTTTAATCTTTAAGATGGACTGACACTAGCCAAGTGCAGAGTGTCAGGGCAGCATTTTTACCTGCTTATCATAAGCCTGCTGTGTATGTGTGTGTATATGTTGTTTTCATGTCACCATAGGTGCTGTCAAGCATGTGGGCACACACACACACACACACACACAATCCGTGTGGATACAAATGACATTGCCATGCCGTGAGTATATGTACTTGATGTCCTGATTGGCTAAATTATGGAACAGTCAGTTATTGCCTACAACAAACTCAGTAGCCTATCTAATGTCTTTTTATTCTGCATAGAGCACAGAGAGGTGTCTGGTTACCTCTTGACAGTTCATTTGGACGATGATGGTGGATGAGTTTAGGCCGCTGTAAACTTGAGGAAACAGATGCTTCCAGGCCGTGTTCTGTGAGAGAGACCATTAACTCCCTTTGATGTCATGTTAGACACCTAGAAAAATAAACATGTTTATTCTGACAGGATATTGTGATAGTTGAGTCCACAACCCTAAGGTGGTTCTGTTCCCCATTCCTCTTGGGTTTCAGTGCACGCAAGAGTTTGAGTCAATAGTGGAATGAAAAAGACATGATTTCCTTGCTGTAACGTAGTGGTGTCGTGGTGGAGTTTAGAAGGGATCAAACTTGGAGCTTTATAAAAGTGTTCTAAAACATGTACATGTTCTAAGCTTGTATAAATCACCTCATTGTTTGTTTACACTCATAAAGTGAATGGTAAATGGACTGCATTTATATAGTGCTTTTCTACTCCTACGAGCGCTCTAAGCGATTTACAGCATATACCTCACATTCACCCATTCACACACAGGTGGCGGAGGCTGCCACGCAAGGTGCCAGCCTGCCACCAGGAGCAATTTAGGGTTCAGTGTCTTGCTCAAGGACAGCGTGGTCCAGGGGGTCAGGCAGCGTGGGGCTCGAACCTGCAACAGTATGTCCTGAGAGGTTAGCCAGTGAACATTAGCAACATCTCTTTTTTGTTGTCTAGTGAGTGCTATCGACTCAGTTGAGTTATGGCTGTGTTAGATTTCTACGCACATGACTGAGCACACGCAATGATCATGCATACCTTTTTCCTAGTTGTCTGGATGCGAGTCGGGGTCCTGTATACTACTGTAGGCGCGTACTTACGAGAGTTTAGTTTCACACATGCACAGCCTACATGCTCCAGTGTGCTCTTTGCACATGGTAACCTCTGGGAGGTGAAATTACAGGTAATATCTGGGAGGTATGTGTCTACTTGCGCATGTCGCAATGATGACGCAGTTGCTGTTGCACGCCATTTGTGCAGAAGTGTACCTTTCAGTGTCACAAACGCATGATTACTCCTTTTGCTACATATGGTGTGTAAATTAATTGGCTCTTGAGGTAAAATATCAACAGCCTTTTGTGGGAGCAAAGTCAAATCCTAGGCTTTGCCTTTAGATATGACAAGGTAACTCTCAGTGTCTGTTTAGTGTCCAGTGACCTAAGGACAAGTTGCAGTGTATCTTAGCAACTGGGAGGGCTCAAACTGACAGCGCTGGTCTTGACATTGCCTGGAGTGGTGGCAAAGTCTGTTTAGCTGAAAATCAACATTCTATTATTGTGGACGATGTAGACTGTATACTTCAGACCTTTTGTGATGTAACCTACGTCTTCTGCGAAGTTGAACTGTGCTGAACTTAATCTATGGGCACATGACACTTAATGTACAACCACCTTTTAAAAACAGTGATAGGCACTGTGCAGCTTGGAGTTTAGAGCTCATTGGTGAAGAAATGTTGTGTCTTTGTATGTGTTTGTGTGTGTGTGTGTGTGTGCATGTTTATACTTGTGTGCACGCATGTGTGTGTGTGTCTGTGTGTGTTTATACATGTGTGTACGTGTGTGTGTGTGTGTGTGTTCATACATGTGTGCACGTATGTGTGTATGTGTGTGTCTGTGCGTGTTTATACATGTGTGCATGTATGTGTGTGTGTTTGTGAGTGTGTTTGTGTATTTAATATGCAGTTCAGCATACATTTTACAACATGTGATTGTAGGTATGTATTGAATGCATAATGGGTATGGCTGTGAGAAACTTGTATTTTTTGTTGCCAATGGCAATGATAACAATGTTCGATAGTCACTCTGCAACATTCAGTATATTGCAGGACATCTACGATAGATTGCAGTATCTGAGTAACTTAGTACTGGATGGATAGATGATGATATCTATGCATGCCTTAACTGCTGTCTTTAGACTGTACAGTGTTTGTGGGTCTCTTGAGAAGTTCTTACAAATAGAATATTATTATTATTATTATTATTATTATTATTATTATTATTATTAAAGCAATGCCAATGCCCTCACCCCAACTCTAGGGCCTAAACCCTAAAAGAATTGGCCTCGGACTTGTAATTGAAGGGTGGCCAGTTTGATCCTCGAACTGTAAAAATATGGACGGGGGAAGTGATTGAACATCATTGTCTATGTCCATATTCACAGCTGAGGTGGCCTTAAGTAAAGTACCTAACTAACCCCTCACTGCTCCCCAGGCGCCTTATAATTTATGCGTTCACTCAGTGTGTGTTCACTGTGTGCTGTGTATCACTAATTTACAGATGGGATAAATGCAGAGACCAGATTTCCCTCATGGAATCTAAAGACTGTACAGTATGCTACGCAATCATGAAGCTGATTCATGCTGGTTTATCCTTGGAGGGTTCAGGACTTGGAGGGTTAGGGAGAAAATTGGGAATGAGAAAGTGACTCCTAATGTTACTGTCCTGTGTTTTCCTTAACCTAGTCTGACCCTGCTTATTAGCATACCTGATTCCACTCGTCATCAGCGATACTCTTGATTAACGGAAACACACTTGATTTCACTTATCAAGCCCACTGCAATTATGTTGATTTTAATCAGGTATCCTTATAGCTTGGATGCCTGAAGGACTGGAAAACAGACAGAGAAATTTAAGTTTGTTAAAGACAACCTCCGGACATTGATTTACAAACTTATCAAAAAAAGTTTACAAGTCCTTTACATTTTAATGAAAATATCTGCTTATGCCTTAAAATGGCTTGGCAGTGATTGCAGCAAGGTGTAACCAAGGTCAATACGTGCAGTCCAGCCTGTTTGAATCCGCACGTCACAGCATCCTCAGATTGGGAGGCCCAGGCTCCCAGTCAACTGACTAGGATCACTGATTTGTGCTGTCGGGAGAGAGGTTTACAAATGTTCTAGCTGCCATCCTTTACACAGGCAAGCCAGTCAGTCAGGCTTATTTGTGATTTTTGAAAGGGTGCTCTTTGTTGTGCTGTGTTGAGAGCTTTCCAGGAACATCTACAGAGTATCTGGCTGCGCTAAGAAGAACAGGCCTGTATTGGTACACCACGCACAAACGTCCTGACATGAATTTAACGCCCCTCAGGACATGCTGCCTGCCACAGTATCCCAGTGTAATAAAATGTGTGACGCATCGCACTACCAGAGGAGAATACAGTACTCACTGGGGTAAATGATGCACTCTGCAGAAATGAATGATGACACTGAGACCCCTTTGGTCCATTTCCTTGCCCAGAGGGTAGGCTTTGGAGTGTGTGTGTGTGGTGTGTGTGTGTGAGTGTGTGTACGTGTGAACATGTGTGAGAGATGGAGAGAAGGAGAGAGAGAAGCATCTTGTAAGACATATTACAGACCAATAGCCTTGGAACTGGGCCCACGTAGGAAGATGTAGGGTCTGGCAACAAGCAATAGACCTTCCATATTTAAGGGACGGCAGCAATGGATGCATATCACAATGCTTCTATGTATGACTGGATAGTGCGACGACTCTGATCCACTTCACCAATGGGATCTGTTGTCATGATGTTAAGACCGTGGCAGAGACCCTCTGTATGACCCGACGCGATTGGTCCCTGGGTTTAGGGACATAGCTAGTGAGCTCCAATGGTTTGTGGCCAGACAGACTTACAAATTTGCTGTATGTGTGTGTGCATGTTTTTCTCTGTGTGTGTGTGTGTGTGTGTGTGTGTGTGTGTGTGTGTGTGTGTTTTAAAGTTTGATAGGCCTGAGAGAAGAAAGTCTGGGACAAGATAAATACACATCTGAACGTCTAAACTCACACTAACACACCCGAGTCCAGATCCTTTGTCAGCTGCTGTTATAGAGGCAGATAAAAGGTCCAGAGTTAATCAACTCATATTCCTGTTGTTTGAGGTTGCAGAGTGCTGTCGGTAGGTACAAGAATGACAAAATTTGGTCAGACATAGAACTGCGAACCAGCAGCTAATAGTAGCTGAAGGGCAAAACTGAAACAAAGTTTCCCTGCCCTCACCAGCTGGCTGCCCTTTTTGCTTTAGTGTTGGAAATGTCTTATCTGTTGTGCTTACCTTCTTCTCTGTGGGATGGCGAAAAAACTTACTTTCAATTCCTCTGTATGTCTAGTATATGTGGAGAAATTGACAATAAAGCTGACTTGACGATTTTTTGAGAAATTGAGTTGAGAAATATAATGTCTGAAATTCTATGGTTTCTGATTGGATGACAGCTTTTTCATTGTTCTCAAAATTGGTCTGAAAGTGATCCTAGCGATGTCGTTGTGATTACAGTTTACAGTAGTAATAATAATAAATAGACTGATAATTATTTGATGCTATAATTATAGTTATTACTCTTAGTGTGAATATGCATTTAGCCAGACCAGACACAAGGCAAGGACACCAGTCACCCAGTACAAAAAGTGTCTGGAGGGGATTTACTTCTGTAAATATGAGAGAGAGAAATGGAGGATATGGTGGTTTCTCTGCTGGACTGCAATATTTCTCAGTTCTCTGTCAGTTCTGCAGCTCTGTGAAAGTGTGTGTGTGTGTGCACGTGTGTGTGTATGTGTGTGTGTGTGTGTGTGCGTGCGTTTGTGTGTGTGCGCGCTTGTGTATGTATGTATGTGTGTGTGTTTGTTCTGTGTCTGTTTCATGTCTGTCTATATGTCAGTCTAGCTTTATGAGATTTGAGGATCTGAAACTGTCCTCATCAAATGGCAAGCTTGGCTTGTGTAACACACACACGCGCACACACACACACGCACACACACACATTTTGGTGATACCAAAGGAAGTTAGGATTCTTAGCTTCTCTAACTGTTACTATGACAGTGCTCCTCTCTTGACTCCTCTGATCATTTTGAAAGTGACAGTTATTTGTCTGAGGTGAGGGACGCATGTCTTTCTGTTTCTTACCTCCCGTAAAATTTCCCTTTTCTTTCCCTCTCTCTCTTTCTTTTTTGTCTCTTTGTTTCATTTGTGCTTTATCACTCTTTTTATATTTTCAAATTCAAATAAATTCAAAATTGAATTCAAATAAAAATGATGTGTATAAAATACATCAAGATGAAAAATAAATTGAAAAAAATAAGTGACAGGAAAGAAAGTGTCTGTCTGTTCCTTCTCTGTCACACACACATGCATGCATGATAGGAACCTCTGTGAACACACACACACACACACACACACACCACACACACACACACACAACAGTAATGTTGTCACTTTCTTTCTCTATCCTCCCTTTCTCTCTCTCTCTCTCTCACACACACACACATACACACACACACACACTTACACACACACACACACACACACACACACAGACACACACACTTTTCTGTGACAGGTCCCCAGTGTGTTCACCTCAAGTTAAAGGCACTAATTTTGGAGGCTCAATCAGGAGCAATTAAGAGCTCAGAGGCCCTCAGTAACAGAGAGGAAAGAAGTTAGCCAGAGACACAGGAGAAAGGGATAGAGAGAGAGAGGGAGAGGAATTATGTGTGTGTGTGTCTGTGTGTGTGGGTGTGTGTGTGTATGCGAGAGAGAGAGAGGTATTGTGAGAGAGAAAGAAAGTGGAAAGGGTAAGCTAAAGAGGGGAGAGAGAAGAGGAGAAATGGGGTGGTTGGTGCATTAACCTGTCATCTGTGTGTGTGTGTGTCTGTGTGTGTGTGTGTGTGTTTTATTTTAGTTAGCAGCTCTGTGATACTCTTGAGCTAAGGCCTGTGCTTGACACAGGGCAAACAGGGTAAGAGGACAGACGCTCAGGGAGAGATGGGCGTGTGTGTGTGTGTGTGTGTGTGTGTGAAGACAGGGTTAGGAGGACAGATGTGTGTGTGTGTGTGTGTGTGTGTGTGTGTGTGTGTGTGTGTGTGTGTGTGAAAAATGACTGAAAGGGAGAGATACAGGCAGGAGTGTGTCAGATCAGGTTTAAGAGAATAGCGATGTGTGTGTGAGAGAAGGTGTGTGATGGGGAAGGGACACAAAATTTGTTATTAAAGCCTGTGGATGATATAGGGCGGAAGAGGTGAAAGGATTAGAGGGAGGTACATGTGAGAATAGGAAAGACGTGTGTGTGTGTTTGGGGGGGGTAATGCAATTAGCATGTGAGATCTGAAGCAGGATGATAAATGTGTGTGAGGATGTGTGTGTGTTTGGGGGTGGGGGTAAGAGGTTGTGTGTGTGTGTGTGTGTGTGTGCGTGTGCACACGTCGGGTAAAGGTCTTAGGTATCAGAGGGAGCAAGGTAGCCTGATGCATCAGTCGCTTTCACATTGTTTCACTTCATGCAAATAGTCATATTCTCTGCACTGTGGGCAGATAGTTTCTGCTTCAACCAGTTGCAACTGTTTGGTCGTGACGTGTTTTGAGCTGAAACGCACCATTTGAATTCAACGTTATTGATTTCAGCCCTCCCTCTGTTTGCTCATTAGCCCGTCCCAGCTTAGAGAGAATACGAACCAAAGCTTACGCCTTACAGTCCCTGACGCAGTGGTGGAGCTAAAAGAAATTCAGTGGATGCACTAGGTGGTGCTAGCCTGGCTAGGAACAGACAGATAGATTTAACTGTGATGTCTGGAGTTTGTGTGTGTGTGTGTGTGTGTGTGTGCGTGTGTGTGTGTGTGTGTGTGTGTGAGTGAGTGAGTGAGTGTGTGTGTGTGTTGCTGCAGTATGGATGGATCCCCTCAGAGGTGACCGGTATCTGTGTCAGACAGAAGGGCTGATTACACAAATTTTTAAAGTCTCTTCCCACATCCCTGTCACATTCCCCTTGTCCTCTTCAAGACAACACAGACCCCGGGGACTGGCCTTCTGGTGCCTGCTCTACCAAAGGACTGACATGGGTAGAATATGTGTGGGTTTGTGTCTGTGTTTGTGTGTGTGTGAATAAGAGAGATACTGTGGTGTGTGTTTGCGTGTGAGAGAGAGTGTGTGTGTGTGTATGTGTGTGTGTGAAAGAGAGAGAGAGTGTAGTGTATGTGTGTGTGCATGTGTCTGTGAGAGAGAAAGACAGAGAGATGGCCTAAGGGGTGAGAGTGGGAGATTGAGGGTAAAAGACATTGATAGGGACTTCTAAGGTGAGAAAGGGCCTCTTGTACTGAAGACTGAGAAGAACGACAGATAGAATGAAATTAAAAAAGAAGGTGAAAGGAGTGATACAGAGAATGAGATGGACAAAAAGATGCCTACATGAGCAAGGACCTCTTATGTTGAAATGGTAAGAATCAGAGAGTAATGGAGTGATAGAGAGAATGAGATAGACGAGGAGAGCACATCTTGACAGCGAGATGTGACATGAGAGGGGACCCAGTGATTGATAAGCGATGGAGAGAAGGTGTGTAGGCTGACAGAGGACAGGAGAGAGGAATGAGGTGATGATGGGATGGATGGATAGACAGATGGAATAGCTGTCAGACAGACAGAAAGGTACAATAAGATGAATGGAGACACTTCAGATCTGAGAACACACACATTACACTCTGATGAGGGGCTGAACGACAGTCGAGCAGTAAGAGATCTGTGTGTGTGTGTGTCTGTGTGTGTGTATGTGTGTTTGTGTGCTTGTAGCTGTCAGAAAATTTGGAGCAACTTTACACTGTTGTTGCCAAGCAGTGTAAAGTGTGTGTGTGTGTGTGTGTGTGTGTGGTTCTATATCTGACAGTGATGCCCTTTGCGGGGAGATGTAGTGCGTGCAGCAGTCAGTCAGTAGCCAGTAATGACTGGAGGATATTACCATGGCTATTATCATGTGATGTCAGTCAGCTGTCAGTTTATTAATTTGTAAATGCTGCCTAAAAAGTGTGCATCTCATTGCAGTTAATCCTGAATGAGTTAAAGTATATAATGCTCACTCTTGTTGCGGTTAGTATAGCCAAACCCTCACTGAACTGTTTCAGTAGAGCTTTTATTGTCTATGCCCACACATCAACTTCTGTTCTTAGGCTGTTGTTTACACATGAGGTGGTGGTAATGAACTGCCTTCTGTTGGTGCATTTGTATTATGGTGTAAAACCCTGGTGACTGTCTGGTAAACTGCCTGGGACTGGGACAGTGGGTTAGCATTCTGTTCACATCAAAATAACAGAAGTGCCTCACAGAAGTGCCTCACAGAAGTGCCACATTATGGTACAAAATACCTTTCAAGCTCTGCAACACAGACACAGCCTCTGTTGCCTACGAGGTTGGTGTGCATTAAAAAAGTTGCAACGAGGAAAAATATGGGTAGGTCTATGTAGTGCGTCTTAAAAATTCCACGACACATTTGTTACCTGCAACCTAAACATGTGATTTCAACTCTCACTTGGAACGTCTTTTTTGGCTACCCTCAATAAATAAATGGTAGATGGACTGCATTTATATAGCGCTTTTCTACTCCTAAGAGCACTCAAAAGCGCTTTACAATGTATGCCTCACATTCACTAAAGATTCAGTAAAGAACTACCTGCACATATATAGGCCACCAGTTTTCTGGCTTAGTAAAATCAAAAACAAGATAAAGTGCTGAGTGATACCTGGTGAAAAACATGTTCAGTCCCATTCAGGCCATCATCAGTCAATATACACTTTGCATTGGGATCATCTCTACACACGTGTAAATCACTGTTCTGTGACAGCATGAAATCCTAATGTCTGCCTCCCCTGCTCGCTCTCTCGCCCTCTGCAGGTCAGGAGCGTTTTGGCAACATGACGCGTGTCTACTACAAGGAGGCGGTTGGCGCCTTTGTGGTGTTTGATGTGACCCGCGGCTCCACCTTTGAGGCGGTGGCCAAGTGGAAGCATGACCTTGACAGCAAGGTGAAGCTGGCCAATGGTAGCCCCATCCCATCTGTGCTGCTGGCCAACAAGTGCGACCAGAAGAAGGACTCGTCAAACAACGCCAGCCTCATGGACAACTTCTGCAAGGAGACAGGCTTCCTCGGCTGGTTTGAAACCTCTGCCAAGGTGAGGGAGTGTTTGTATGTGTGTGTTTGTAGCCTACAGACACACTGACATAATACTGTTTCTCTCTCTCTCTCTTGCTCACACACACACACACACACACACACACCCCTCCTCACCCCACCCCACACGCTGCCTCTGTTTCCTGTTTTAAAATATTCTTATTCTTAATGACTTGTATATTTCTTTAACACTCTCATACATATATTATGCATACACACAGACACACACACAGCACACTGAATTTCACATTTAGCTCACACACACACGCTTAAGATGACGATGGTGTGATTGACCTCATATTCACCTCATGAGCACCTACATTAAGCGTTCACTTGCTAATACTGTTCAGATTTGAATGGAGGTTAATTGAGTGCCTGCTCTCTGACTCAGTTGTCTTGTTCTCTTGCCCCCTTCTCTCTCTTTCTAATGCTTTTTCTTTCTGTCTCTCTCTTCCAATTCTCTGTTCTCTTGCTCCCTACTCCCACTCTTCCCTCGCTCTCTTTGCTTCTTTCTCATTCTCTCTTCTCTTCTATCTCATTTACTCTTTCTTTCTCTTCTTCCCCTTTTCTCTGTTCTCTCTCTCGTCCTTTGTCTCTCTCCAATTTGTCTGTTCTTTCTCCTACTTTCACTACCTCTCTCTCATCTGTTGTCTCTTTATTTCTCTCTCTCTCTCTCTGTCTCTTTCTCTCCCTCTCTTCCTCTCTCTCTCTCTCTCTCTCTCTTCCCCTGTCTTCCCCTACCTCTCTGTGTGAGTAATTGAATGAAGTCTCCAGTCTGCTGATCTGTCCCTTTGTTCCTTTAATGGCTGTTTATCTCAGAGCCAAATCGTAAATGTGGCCCACATGGTTGTCTAGTGTCTCTCTCTCTCTCTCTCTTTGTGTGTGTGTGTTTTGCATTAGGCTGTAATGTGTGCTGATATATATGCTTATATGGATCTGATTTAGGCCCAGGAGTGCCGCCAGGGGGGGAAAGGTTAGGATGATTCCAAGGGCCTGGTGCTGACAGGGGGCCCTAAAGAACATTTTAATATTATAATCAATGTTTGGGAGGCCCAAAATATTTTCTGTCATAGGACCAAAATTTATAGCGGCGCCGCTGTTTAGGCCCATTATGTAGTAGGTGTGCTGACTTCAGATGACTGTGTGCTGAAGAGTATGATGAGTAAAGCAGGCTGATTACCTGTGACAGGTATGGGCTGTTTGTTTGCTTCCCTCTTCTTTAAGGATTATTGTGTGGAGAACATTGGCTGCTCAGCCAAGTTAGCTTTGAGAGACTGCATTAGCACAGTTCTATTGGGGGTTTTGCATATGAAGTCCTTTGCGTGTGAGTGAGTTTGAATGTGAATATGAATGTGCCTGTGTGTGTGTGTGTGTGTGTGTGTAAGTGTGTGTGTGTGTGTGTGTGTGTGTGTGTGTGTGTGTGTGTGTGTGAATATGATTGTGCCTGTGTGAGTGTAAGAGAAAGAAAGAGATTGTAGAGGAATGACGAATATTCTGCCACAATTCAGTCAAAAACAAAATACTATGAATAAAGTATGTTATGTTATAAAGACCAATAATCCCCATACGCACATGGCTGCATGCACACACACACACACGCACACACACACACAATCATACACAATCATAGAAAAAACCCCATAAGACTCTCTCATAAACCTTATACAATGAATTGAATACAATGAAATACAATGAAATTCTATCTCTCTCTCTCTCTCGCTCTCTCTCTCTCTCTCAATCTTTCTATCTCTCTCTTGCTCTCTTTCTCTCCGTGTGTAACACACATATTTTCTCTTCCTGCCTGTAAAACTACATTCATGGTGGCCTAATTTAAATGTAGAGCCGAGTGGATTAATAGACATTCCTGTCAAATGTTCTGTGTGGCTTGTTAGTGAAGGTGTGTGAGAGTGTGTGTTAAAGGAGAAGGTGTGTGAGAGTGTGTGTTAAAGGAGAAGGTGTGTGAGAGTGTGTGTTAAAGGAGACCTTGTGTTGAGAAGGGTGCCTTGTGTTTGCCCTTTTGCCATCGCCATGCAGAGCTTCCGCATTCATCCCTGTTGTCCAGCCAGACTGGCTGTGAAAGTAGATGTTCACTTCTAAACCTCTATACTTTCTCTCTCTCTCTTTTCCTACCTCTCTTAAATGTAGCCCATAATATTCATTTCACTATTCTCACTATAACTGCTCATGTTCACCAACGATAATGTTAACATTATCCAGGTACACAGTGTGCAAGAGCTATTATGTTAAAGTCGCAAAGCTAACAAAAGGCATTCTCTCTCAGGGTGTCTAAAATTTTCCCAGAGCCAGTGAGTGGGTAATTATATGCCTTTAAAACAGCCTAAAACAGCCAGTGAAACTGCAACCTTTCTCCAGCTGCACAGTTAATTAAAACACTGCCTGAACAGAAAACACTCTCTCAAAACACAGCCAGAACTAAAGTTACATTTTCTCCAGCTTGTCTTCTGCATTGAAATAAAGGAGAGTTCCCATGATGATTGCAAAACATTGTAAAATATCAAACTTAGGGTTATTTTGCATCCTGAGTATAATCTCTATACTCCTGTATATAATATATTCCGATATAGTGTCTAAACATAGTGACCTCATAAAAGATAACCATAATGTTTCATTTCTATATGCCAGGCATGATGAGCTACATCCACTGCTGCTGGCAAACCAGCGCTAAATGGATTAAAATACCACAACATAAGAAACCCCGGCCATGGATTAAGGATGACGTTACAGGCTTGCAAGACAGCTGTTTTGGGTCAACCATTAACCATTAGCGTTCCTGTATGCTGGGTTTCTGTAGGCCCTGCGTGGGGAATATATCTCTCTTATATATGAGTATAGACCAGTGAGGACATGCAGGCTTTGGGTGATGATGGTAAGAGTTCATTTGGTCAAAGTGAAATTCCATCCCTCTCCAGTCTTTCTTTCTTACCGGTACGAGTTTGAGGAGAAAACCAGTCTAGTCTAGCGAGAAGAAGGTCAGTTCTCAGATTTAAATATTCCTCCTGTTGTTTTGGTGCGAGTTCAATTTCAATTCAACTTAGGATCTGAAAATTGCTCCATTTCAGTTTCCTCAATCTTGTGGTATTTTATTTCTCGTCTCAAATGGAGATGTAGTTTCTCATTTAGAGAAGTGAACCTGCATCCAATGACAGAAGAAAGAAGCAAAACAAAAAACAATAATTGAAGGTTTAACCCATAATGTTGAAGTTTATCTTTCCTGTGTCTCCTTCCTCCTTTTAGGTTTCTTTTGTCTTCTCCCTTTTGCATTGGTCTTTACTTCTCTTTCCTGTCATCTGTCCCTCCCCTGTGTGGGTTTAATGCACAAACCCACCCAAGACATGTAGACATAACACACACACACATACACACACACAAAAACTATGCTCAGCACTTGCCCCTACATACAGTATGTGAATTCCGAATTAGTTACTAATCAAGTGTGGTGTCAGATAAGACTGTTTTGTGGTGTGTCGTGTGTGTGTGGGTGTGTGTGTGTGTAACGAGGATATGTGCCATACATCAGTTCCAGACTGCTTGTCACTGTTTCACCCTATAGTATTATGGACTCACATGACACTCACACACACTCTTGAACACCACACATACACATACACACACACACACTCACATGACACTCTCTCTTTTACAATGCACTCACCACACAAGCCTCACACCCCAGAACAGGCATGCACACACACACACACACACTCTCTCTCTCTTTTATGATGTACTCACCACACAAGCCTCACACCTCACACCCCAGCACATGCACTTACACACACACACACTCTCTCTCTCTCTCTCTCTCTCTCTCTCTCTCTCTCCTAAACACCACACATACACATACACACACACAAACACACACACACACATACACACTAGTCAGTAGTTCCCACTTCCTCTTTAAAAAAGATGTGAGGTTTAAACTGTCATTGTTTGTGTAACCATGGCGATGGACGGCGACAAACCGACAGCTGTGACAAAATGGGAGGAATGGCGTGAGACAGGCGCACACACACACACACACACACACACACACACACACACACACACACACTCTATGCTGTTCCTATAATAAACCCCAAGGATTTATCGCTTTTACTAAAACATCACCTCATAGTCTTACCAGTTATTTTTTCAAATGTAAAATGCTAAAAGTATCATGTAAAACATGACAAACTCTAAAACGTGACTAAAACATTGTAAAATCTATGAGTTCAGTGCAACTGTGATTAACTATTTATCTTGTCTCATTAGCAAATAACACAGCACTGATGTACAGATGTACAGCTGATGCGCAGTAACCGAATAAGTCAAGGAAAGGAAAAGACAGCATGAATTTCCCTCACCGGGCTGGCAAACATCAGTGTGACAAAGTGTTTATTCCATCCTCAGACCTCTTGGTCGCTATACTTCATGTTATGTAGTTCTTTGCCTCTGCCCTATCCCCTAATTCTATATATCAGGACACCTCTGCAGCCGTTACTACTTGCATAACACGAGACTGATGTTCACTTGGTAATGAGAGCAGTAACCAGCAGTGGACCACATCTGGCAAGTAACCCTCTTTTCAGACTTCCAGCCACTGCCCGGAGTTATGTGGATCATGTGCATTCAGTGATTGGACAATTTCCAGTGACACTAAACAAACTTCCCCAGTAAAACACTTATCCCATCGTCAGACCTCAGGGTCGATATGATATTCTAACTACTCTGTGTTAAGGGTCCTGATATTCTAGCGCTGTATGTTATGTGTGGTGTTCCTGATATTCTAACGCTGTATGTTATGTGTGGTGTTCCTGATGTTTGATAATTGTTTCTTTTTCTAATATTGCTTGTGCTCATGTATCTCTGTGTTCTGCAGGAGAACATTAACGTGGAAGAGGCAGCCCGGTTCCTGGTTGAGCACATCCTGCAGAATGACAAAGGCCTTCCATACGAAGAGAGCAATGGAGATCGTATTCGCTTGGACCAGGACCCTGCCACTGCCGAGAGCAAGTCGGGCTGTTGCTAGCATCGCAGCATTATGCTACGTGATGCTAAACAAGATGTCAACATGTCACAACACAGTGGACGGCACCATCATCTGCTGCCCTCTTTGACCTCTCACTCCATGACCTTTGACCTTTGTTCTTTGGACTATCGAGCATGCTCAGAATGGATGGGATCCACACGGCCACCGCTGCTGGTCCCATCCAGACAGGGGGACCTGTCTCAGAGGCACCTGACTCCGTTATCACACTACCCATAATCCCTAACTTCAGCATGATGTGTCGTCCTCACAGTGTGCATTTTCGTAGCGCGTGTGTCCCTTGTTCTTCCTACCCTCCTCCTTTCTCTCTCATGGATATGTAACCACTTTTAACTGTGCACATGTTCCTTTGTGTTTTTTTTGTGTGTATGTGATTGTGATTGTGTGCCTGTCTGTGAGCCCATTTGAATGAGAGAGAAAGACTCACAAGGAGAGAAACTTTGTCTGCATTTGCACCGTTCTGTTCGGCCTTCAAAAGTCAGAGAAACACACACACACACACACACACAGACACACACACACGTCCTCCTCTTTTCAGCAAACATTCTCTATGGTAGTGCCAGCAGTTTGATGCTGAAGTGGAGGTTGTTCCATCGGCACACTGAATTGTAGTATTTGTACTCTGACAAAAGAGATGTTCTGTCCAAGGCCTCTGCTCATTTACTAGCACATCAAGGGCATATCTAGCATATTAAACACCGGGTCACAACTGCACCAGAAAGATTTACAATGCTTAAGTTAATGCCAATATCACTCAGTAATGGAGAGGTTCCCATTGGATGTGTGTTTGTGTGTAGGTGTGTGTGTGTGTGTGTGTTTGCGTGTGTGTGTGTGTGTGTGTGTGTGTGAAAAGTAAAAAGTATGTGGCTGGCATACACTTTTGTTTTGAGAAAATGTAACTCCAGATTGGTCTGTTAACTACATACGAACAACAATTTGCAGTCACACACTCTAGGTACTAGTATTGATAATTTGTCTTAATCTATTTAACGTTTTAACACTGCGTGTGGTGAGGGAACTGCTCCTTGCCTCTGTCTTTTTGTTCAGCAATGAATCAAGTGTCTTTTTTATTTTTGCAAAATGGAGGACTTTCATATGGTCCAGTTTACATGAAAAAAGACCTTCCAAGGATCAAACGAATAAAGCTTTTATTGAGTAACTTAAAGATCGCTTTCATTGTGTGTGTGTGTGTGTGTGTGTGTGGGGGGGGGGGGGGTGTTGTAGTACAGTGCCAGCAGTGCATGTTCATATTGTGCGCAAACTGCTGACCTACAGTGATCTAATTTACAGCCTAGGTCTATTTGCTGTCCCTGTGTGACACACAAGGCAAGGGTCTCGCTCGGTTAATGAGTTTGCTATGTGTGAGAGTCACCAGACTAAGGTTTCCACCCAGTTATTCATAATCACTGGAAGCATGGTCTGCCAATTCTCAGTTTAAGAAAGGTTAAAAATAATCTTGCTCATGGGGCTGTGAGCCTCGGCCTACGGTGTTCAAAAGCAGACCAAACTTATCTAAGCTGTTTGGCACCGGCATAGTATTCTTTCAAAATCAAACTCAACCAGCTCTATATGAGAGACAAATTTAGCTTCACATGTGACCAATTTTGATTAATTTGCCTCACGTGCACGCTTTTTCCCTCTGGGCGCGCGCTTCAATTTGTCCAAGGACATGAGACCCTGTCGCTAGGCAACGACTGCAAACTTTGGGTGGTGTGGTGGCTAGGTAAGCACAACACAGTTAGATAAAGCAAGTGTTTTGTTTTTAACACCGTTTGCCAAGGTGGTTTGCGTGCAAGACACCCACAATGTCAAAGGCCCCTAAGAAAAAGGACTGCTCCTCCAGCAGAGTGACTTCCTCTCCGGGGCAGGCAACGAACAAAGAGTAAGTTTCAGGTAACATTACAAGCTACCGCTAACAAATGTAACCATAAAGACCACCAATGACTTCTAATAACATCTTCACAGTCAATCAAGAATCTTTGCTGAATGATGAATAGCTAATTAAATCTAGCTGTAGCGAGTATACGGAGACAAACTTTAACATAATTAGCTGCAGTACTTATAGGTTCGTGAAAGTATGTCTTTGTATTTGCGATGTCAAAATCCCCATGTTAGTACTACGCCTTTGGTCAACATCTGTATTAAATTAATATTAGCTAAACTGAATGAATGAGTGAATAAAATTAACCCATCTCCGGCCTTTCTGTTATGAAGGCAAACGTCAGCTGCATTCATCTGATACAATTACCCACAAACCTTGGTACTGCTAAGGTTAAAGAAATGAAAATGAGTATTGCTCGCTAATAGATGCAGATAAAGCCTGTCTTACTGCACCGCTGTCAAAAGTCAGAAGTCAGTTAGCATCATAATATTTGCTAGATGTAAAATGTTATAACATTGCTATAAAGTGTCCGTGCATCTGTGAACTCCAGAGCCTCCTCTCTAGTGGCCAGCGCCTCAGAGGCCCTCGGGGAACTGAAAAAAAGTCGCGTGCCGATCTGGCCAGAGTGGAACGAGGCGGAGGTCAACGCCGAGAAATGGGACGCGACGAAAAGCAAAGACGCCAAGGGTGCGAAGGGCTCCTACACGGTGAGTGTGCAAGGTTTTTTTTTTTTTTTTACCAAAATCAAAGACACCAAGAGTGACAAGCGCTTATAAGCTCGTGTCTGCGTGCAAGTATCGTGTCAGTTAGTGTTTTCTTTTTGTGCAGCATTGATAGATTTTGGTTATCTTAGTGAGAAAGATGTGAAGAGAATGTTGAAAACAGGGATAACTATTGCCTTATGTTATATTTATTTTGCAAACTTGCCTCAGATAGGCCCCTAGATGTCCTACTGTTATGCACCACCTGGGTTTCTATCAGGTCTGTCTGACATATTCTGATATATTCTTGCTATATTCTTTTGCCTTATGTTTGTGCATGTGTGTGTGTATGTTTGTACACGTGTCGGGGTCTGTGTGTGTGTGTGTGTGTGTGTGTGTGTGTGTGTGTGTGTGTGTGAGCAAGAGTGATTGTGTGTTCTACTGCAGCTCTTTGAAGACCCTGAGGGGAGGGTTGAGTTGCCGGCATCCCTGAAGGTCCACTCATGGAAGCGTCCCTCAGAGTACCTCATCAACAAGGTGAGTAGCTCACACAGAAATGCCAAGGAGTAGGATTTGTTTACTCACCTGTGAAATGACACATTCAGGGTAGGGGAGGGAGTATGTTAGTTCTCTCTCAGATGTTAAGCAGATTCTGTGCTCAAAGAATTGTGCATAGATTACTATGGAGATATGCATATTCAAGTATTAAAAATATGAACTAGGGATGTCAAGAGAACTGATACAACCTATACCATTCAACGACATAGTTCTGAGGTTTGAACCAACTCAGAACTCAGGATGTTTTGTCAGTGTGATGGCCACATTTTAACCCTTTCATTCCTTTCTTTCTTTAAAAAAAACAAAAAACAAAAAAACAAGAATAAAGGGATTTGAGAGCCTTATAATGTAATAATTTACAGTACATTTACACTTTCACAAACTACACATACGAATCAGGCCAAATGTTTTTATCTATGTCTGTTTGTGTGTGTGTGTTTATGTGTGTTAGCCCTCTTGGTCAGTTACATGACAGTCTTTTGAGGTCACACACACACATCTCGTACTGTACGAGTTACCAGCCAGAGACTGTAAAGGCCACTAGCCAGCCAGTCACAGCACATCACTCTCCAGCTCCACGGCCAATCCGACTCTTTGTCAGTCACAGGTATCCTGGGAGTCTAATTGAAAAAATGAACTCAGGACCCCATTACCCTGGGTTCCCATGACAACAGTGGAGCCCGGTGGAGGAAAAAAAATCCTGAAGAAGAGAAAAAAGTCGACTATGTGTGTGTGCACATGTGTGTGTGTGTGTGTATGTGTATGTGCGTACGTATGTGCGTAAGATAGAGAGGGAGAGATTGCCTGTGTGCGTGTGCATGTGAGGCTGACAGAGAGAGAGAGAGAGAGAGAGAGATTTTGTGTGTGTGTGTGTGTAGATCTGTGTGTGTGTCCGAGCACAAGCTCAGCTACCCAGTACCTTAAAATACAGATCCCCAGGGTCCGTGCTCCCAAAATCCCACGCGGAGGAGGGGAAGTCACATTGTTGTGCTCATGAATATTCTGCATGTTAACTAGATGTTTAGATGGAGCTGGCAGCTGAGCATATTTTCAGCCCTGCTCAAATCAAGCCATCTCAGGGCCCCTGACACACAGCTTTGGGCAGGACACACACACACACACACACCATTAATGTAAATCTCATCTGCACAAATCATAACAAGCTGCATGTGGTCAATGGGTCTCTTGCACACACACACACACACACACACTGTCACATGTTTTCAGTGCACATCATAGCATTACTGTTGCGAGTGGGTGATGTTCTCCAAGCTGGGGCCAGGTTCCTATAAATGTGTGTGTCCCATGTCTCATCAGGCCGGTCCTGTAAGTCTTATTTATTTATGTTAAGCTATTAGCTTGAATGCCTGCACTGCCAGTCCTCCAAGTAAAAGGAACACGAATGTCACATGCTGTTTAGATTTCCACTCCAGGTACCACAGGCTGTGGAGAACTTTACTTGAACCTTACTTTTACCTTTTACAGCCAATTAACATCTACACACTCACTCTCTCTCTCTGTCACACACACACACACACACATACATATACACACACAGACACACACTGCCACAGAGAGTGAGTCATTATTTATGGGCAAACACACATAGACACACCCTTAACCACACTCTGTATCTGACTCCAGGTACCTGTGGTGGTGGAGAATGAGGGTGCATTTGACCTGACCTCAGCCAACGAGCACTTACTGTGCAGCGAGGTGAGTGTGTGTGTGTGTCTCTTCCTCCCTCCTTTTCACCGTGAACACAGGTCAGGGAGCACATCTGTTGTCCTGTCTGATCTGATAATGCACCACTTTATATGTGTGTCACATGCATGTGTGGTGTGTGTGTGTGGTCTCGTGGGTAAGGAATGTAGACATTGCTATGCATTCACTGGATACTTCTGAATTCTTGGAAATTAGGATAAGGGTCAAATCTAATCTGATACGCTCACAACACAGTTGTTGGTATCAGTCGGGTATGATTTTAAACTATGTGTGTGTGTGTGTGTGTATATGTTTTTCAGGTGTGTAAATGTTTTGTATGTGTGTGTGTGTCGTGTACTTTATGTGCTGGTGTGTTTTTTGTGTATGCAGTGTTATGTTAATTTATGTGTATTTATAGTGATTTTGCTTGTATGTCTTTTCATCTATGATGTGTGTGTGTGTGTGTGTGTGTGTATGTTAGCTGATGCGCTGGATCATCAGTGAGATCTATATCTTATGGAAAACGTGTAACAGTGGCTTCGGCAGTTCCGAGGACAGGGCGGTCTCCGTGGAGACGACCCCAGGTGCTTGGCGACCGTGGGAACACATTTACTCTCTGTGTAAGGTGGTGAAGGGACACCAGCCGCTCTACAACCCTTACGGCAAATATGTCCTCAAACTGCACTGGATGGTGAGCACCACTCGGCCCATTACAGTAGTGTGTGTGTCTGTGTGTGTTGAGTGTGCATATTTGTACATATGTGTTTGTGTGTATTTGTAGAGTTTGTGTGTATTTGTATGTTGCATTGCGCGTACCTTTTGTTGTTGTTTGTGTACATTGTTTGTGCTAGTGTAGATGATGTGTTCGTGTGTGGGTCTGTGCTTTGATGTTCATGCACTTGAAGGATGATACGTGTGAAAAGACACATACACACATAAACACACACACACAAGGGCAGGAAGCCCAGCAGTGCCATCTCATCTGATGTCTGTTCCACATCTGGCACCCAGGGAGCCTGGAGGAAGGTAACTATTGATGATGCGCTGCCGTTTGATGAAGAAAACAAACTACTGCTTCCCGCCAGCACCAACCAGTCAGAGCTCTGGCCCATGCTGCTCGCCAAAGCCCTCGTCAAACTAGCCAATACCGAGTGAGTATGGCGTGATGTCATCATTTGATCTCAAAGAACAACTTGCAGTTTGCCACATAACAGTGTTTATGGTAATTGTTGTTACAGAGGTACAGAGGTAGCTCAGTTCAAACAGAAAAATAAATAATAATAAATCATTGCTCTTTTAGTTTTTCTTTTAAGTGTGCTCTTTCCCTCTCTCTCCCTTTCCCTCTCTCTCTCATTGTCTCTCTCACTGTCTCCATCCCATTCTTTCTCTCCATCTCCTCTCCCTTTGTTCTTTCCATCCCCTTCTCTGTTTCTCCCTCTCTTTTTTTCTTTCTCTCTCTCTCTCTGTAGTTTAATCTCAGGGTACAGGAGAGAACTGGGCGAGTTCACCATCATTCACACTCTCACTGGCTGGGTCCCTGAGATAATCCCCCTCAAGTAAGAAATACACATACACACGTACACACACGCACACACACACACACACAGACTCCACATACACAAACACACACACACATACTCAGCGTCCACAAACTCTTACACAAACACACAACCAGTGTGTAGCCAATGTGTGCACCCACTCTAGACTACCCTGAAGAGTACAATGCCAGCACTGATATGTAAATGAGCTATCGCCGGCTCGATGTCAACTCCTATACCAGCTCAACCAGCACACAGACAGTAATTAGAAGCACAACACATTTGCCTGTAGTAACATATGTGTCTATTTTAAGTCTGTTTGTGTTTATGTCTATTTGTGTGTTTATGTGTGTGTTTGTGTGTCTTTGTATTAATGTGTGTGTGTGTGTGTGTGTGTGTGTGTGTGTGTGTGTGTGTGTGTGTGTAGTACACGATGTGTGAGTATGATGTGGTCTTTCCTAAGAGGGGCTGTGCCTCGTTTCCAGCTGAAGAAGGAGGACAGTGACTCCTCCCCTGAGATGAGGAGTCACACTGATCCCCTCAGCAACCGCAACAACAAGAGAGGTGAATGCACACACACATACACACACACACACACAGGCACACAGATGAGAAATCACACGGATCTCCTCAGCAACCACAACAGATAGAGCCCCAGAACACAAAGGTGAACGCACACATACACACACACACAGGCACACAGATACACAGATTCACAGTATGCATATAGACTCATATTACAGTGTCTCAGGCATGGATGTATGTATCTGAGTAGCAAACCAATTTGATGACAATCATCACATTGTGCAGTGAGTTTTTGTAAGAATCAGATCCTCCCTCCCTCTTCCCCTCTTTTTCTCTGTCTCTGGGCTTGTGGATGCAGACTCGGCCAAGAGGAAGGGGAAGGACACAGACCAAGACAGGAAGTCCCAAACGCCAGTCACTGGCAGCTCCCAACCCAGTGATCCTACAGAAAGTAAAACCTTTTTCCACTGTGTGTGCTATGACTCCGTGTGTGTGTGTATGTATGTATGTGTGTGTGTGTGTGTGTGTGTGTTTATTAGCTATGTGTGTGTGTGTGTATGTATGAGAGAGAATATGTCTGCCCTGTCTGTGTGTGTGAATATGTAGAACTGGTCCTGATGATGATAATGATGGTCTTCATGTTCTCATGTTTAAGACTCATGCAAGGCCCTTAGAGTGCGCTTTCTCTCTCTCTCTCTCTTTTTCATCTCTCTCTCTCTGCTTTCCTTTCCCTCTCTCTGTCCATTCACAGCTCATGCTAGGGCCCTTAGAGTACCCGCTCTCTCATTCTTGCTCTCTCTCTCCTTCTTTTTCACCTCTTTCTCTCCTTTCTTTTTCCTCTCCCTCTCTCTGTCCATTTATCTCTCTTTCTCACTCTTCCTTTTTTCTCTCTCTCTCCTCTCCCTTTCTCTGTTAATTTCTTTGTGTGTGTGTGTGTTAGAGAAAAGGAGTGGGGGAAGGGAGATGGTGATGGAGGGATAGAAGGAGAGAAAAGGACAGAGAGAGAAAATAGACATAGAGAGAGAAAGAGAGAAGGGAGAGAGAGAGAGGAGATCATATTAACCCTGCTGCTGTTTCTCAAGCTTAGATCTCTACATTTATTCCGTCTTTGGTCCCTTGTGGAGGCTGTAAGCCGTGGTACTTGATCCGTGACTCTGTGTGTGTGTGTGTATGCGCACATGCGTGTGTGTTTGAGAGCACACACACATTCTAGTTTTTGATCTTTCACCCAATTAGGCATTTCTCCTCACCCCTTGAGTTCTTAGTAAAGATTAATGAGTGATTGTGTGTGTGTTTTTGCCATGTTAGTCTTTGTCTCTCTCTGTCTGGTGACTTGTTTGCTCTTTAGGTGTGGTTTGGAATCTTTGAGAAATGTTAAGATTTGTATGCAGAAACAAACAGACTTTATACAACCCTGAGAATAATCATTTCTATTCTTGCCACTTTACACCCCCCCCCACACACACACACACATCTACTTTATCTCTCTCTCGCTCTCGTTCCTGCCTTTCTTATTTCTTTCCTCTCTCTTGGGTCTTTTTCCTATCTGTCGCTCGCCTCATTCACGCTCCCTCTGTCCCCTCGCCCCATCTCTCTCTCTCTCTCTCTCTGAGTGCATGTGCGGAGCACGTGGACGGAGGTGGAGTGCTGTGAGTGAGTGTGGAGCTGTGGCCACTGTGCCGTGAACGAGTGTTCTGTTTAAATCTCTATTTCTCACTTTAATCTCACTTCTCTTTCTTTCTATCTACCTGTTTCTCACTCCAGTCTCTGCTGAACGTCTCAAACGTTATGGTTGGTTGATTTTTTTGGGGGTTTCCCATAAAGCAACTTCCTCCAGTCCTTGTTGTGCTGGAACTATGCTTGAAAAACTTACTCGCCGTCATGCTGTTAAAATAGCATCAACAGCCAGTGTTGAAGGTCATAGTTTGGCTGCGGGTGAAGTTGTTGGTCATGAGAACATCATATCAGCGCCCCACATGAATAATGCAATTGTCGTGTTCTTAAAAATGACTGAGCTTGCCAATTCGCTGACTGAAAATGGTGTGGTGATAGATGGCGTCTTTACGTCTGTTGTACCTCTTTCTGTAGTATCCAAGAAAGTGATCTTGTCAAATATCCCCCCTTTTGTTTCTTACGAGGTTTTAGGACAAATGCTGTCCCACTATGGCAAGCTGGGCACATGAGCAAATCATGTTGTGAAAACACATTGTGTCTTTTAGGCGTTCTGTGTACATGATCCTTAAGGATAATAGAGAGGATTTGGATTTGGCAATCAGCGTTGACAACTTTAATTATGTGGTATATGCAACTACTAGCATTGTGAAATGCTTTGGTTGTGGGCAAACACGGCATCTTGTATGTACCTGCCCTGAAAAAAGGATGAGGCTAACAAAAATGGAAACTGGGAGAATGGTAGTGGTTCTACGGGCGAGGTGGGAGAGGTAGCATCCAAAGCCAATGAGTCTAGTGCAACTTCCAAGGGGGAGGCAGCGGCTGGTGCTAGTGTGGCTGTATCAGGTATGTTATACAGTTAACAGCCTCTCCTAGCAAGGTTGAGGAGGGACATTGTGGGGGTGAAAGTCCCTAACTGCGATGTAGTTTTTAAATTGTCTGCGTATGCTGATGATGTGGCAGTCCTTGTTAACGGTCAGAGAGATGTTGATACACTATTAAAAATCTGTGATGCTTTTAAAGTTGTGTCATCAGCAAATGTGAATTGGGCAAAAAGCATGGCTTTGCTGATGGGCAAATGGGTGAATGGTCTTCTTCGTGACGGTTTATCTTGGAACAGGGATGGTTTTAAATACCTGGGTGATTTCCTAGGCAATGATATTTTTATTCAAAAGAATTTTGAAGGGTTGGTTGAAAAGGTTAAAGGGCGTTTGCAGAAATTAAGGTTTTTTTTTGGCATTACCTTTACAAGGTGCGTGTTCTCATCATCAACAACCTGGTGGCATCCTTTCTCTGGCATCACCTGGCCTGTGTGGACCCCCCTTCAAACCTGCTGGCGAAGATTCAGTCCACTCTGGTTGATTTTTTTTAGGACAGTCTGCACTGGGTACCACAGAACATTCTATATCTACCTAAGGAGGATGGTGGACATGATCTTATTCATTTACAGAGCCGAACTGTGGCTTTTTATCAACAGTTTGTACAGCACCTTCTCACAGTATCAGTGGACTATCTGGAAAGATGCATCTTGTTGCATTTTAAAACATTGTGGGGGACTGGGGGTGGATAGACCTTTGTTTTGGTTGAACCCAAATAGATTGAATCTTAACTCGCTCCCTGTTTTTTTATAAGAACCTGTTTAAAGTCTGGCAAGGTCACTTACTGGTTGTCAAATGAGTCTCTGATTTGGGGTTCCTCTCCTGATGTGAGTCAAGAATTGTCCCTGGTACCCACTTCTAAGCTCATGGTATCATGGTATCGTCACGTTACACACAGTTTTTATTTAGGATTTTGGGGGGGGGGGGGGGGAGTGGAAGGAGGGATGCACTCTCATACTGCCGGGGAGGTGGAGCCGAACCACCGTCGGACTGATAACCCGCTCGATGGGGAATGGACCGAGGAACCGGGGGGCCAGCTTGCGTGACTCCACTTGTAGCGGCAGTCTTTCGCCAAGAGCCACACCCTCTGGCCCACCCGGTACGAGGGAGCGGGGGTCCATCGGCGATTGGCTCCGGCAGAGTAGATGCGCAGGAGCGTGGCACGAGCCCGTGCCCAGGTGCGGCGGCAGCAGCGGGCATTGGCGAGGGCTGACGGACAGGAAGCCTCCCCCTCCTGGCTGGGAAACAGGGGTGGCTGGTAGCCGTAGACACACTGGAAGGGTGACATGCCAGTGGCCGAACAGGAGAGGGAGTTGTGCGCGTATTCCACCCAAACTAGTTGCTGAACCCAGGAGAGAGGGCTACGAGAAGCCATGCAACGGAGCGCCTTCTCCAGCTCATGGTTCACACGCTCGGACTGACCATTGGACTTGGGGTGGAAGCCGGAGGACAAACTGACTGTGGCACCCGATAGGTGGCAGAACTCTTTCCAAAATGTGGAGGTGAAATGGGGGCCACGGTCAGATACAATGTCTGTGGGGATACCGTGGAGGCAAAAAACGTGATGCAGTACCTCCCGTGCGGTCTCACAAGCTGACGGGAGCTTGGAGAGTGAAATGAAGTGGGCCATATGCTACAGCGATCCACGACAGTGAGGATTGCCATTTTCCCATCTGAGGCTGGCAAGGCGGTAACGAAGTCCATTGAAATGTGGGACCAGGGGCATGTGGGTACTGGCAGAGGCTGGAGTAGATCAGCTGGCGACCGGTTGGAGGACTAGTGCCGATTGCAAGTGGGGCACACCCAAGCAAACTCCTGTACATCCCTCCTCATGGTCGACCACCAGAAGCGCTGGGCGAGTAACTGGCAGGTGCGAGAGGCGCCCGGGTGACAAGCCAGACGGGAGTTGTGGCCCCACTCGATGACCTGGGATCGCAGATGCTCGGGTACAAATAGACGATTCTCTGGACATGAGCTGGGGCAGTGCTGGTTCTGGAGGGCCTCTTGCACATGACCTTCAATCTCCCAGGTCAGGGCTGGGCAACACAGGGGCCAGGCAGGATGGGTGCTGGCCCCTGGGGGGTGGCGTCTTCCTTCTGGAACTGGCAGGAGAGGGCATCAGGCTTGCCGTTACGGGATCCGGGACGGTAGGACAGTGTAAAGTTGAATCTGGTGAAAAATAAGGACCAGCGGGATTGTCGGGGGTTCAGATGTTTGGCGGAGCGGATATATTCCAAGTTATTGTGATCCGTCCAAACCAGAAATGGAAATGTAGCCCCCTCCAGCCAGTGATGCCACTCCTCCAGGGCGAGCTTCACCGCCAGCAGCTCCCGGTCCCCTATGTCATAGTTGCACTCCACAGAAGAATGCGCACGGATGGAGCTTCTGATCCGCGGCTGATCGCTTGGAGAGCACAACGCCGGCCCCCACATCCGAGGTGTCCACTTCCACCACAAACTGCTGATCGGGGTCTGGCATCTGGAGGACTGGGGCTGAGGTGAAGCGAGTCTTGAGTGTGTCGAATGCCTTGTCGGCTGCTGGAGTCAACTCGAAGCGCTGCCGCTTCTCCTGGGAGTCTGGGACTGGCCAGGAAGCGACCGCTGACACCTTTGCCGGATCCATCTGTATGTTCCCCTCTGCCATGATGTACACCAGGAAGGCCATGGTCTTCACATGAAACTCACACTTCTCAGCCTTCACGAAGAGGAAGGTCTCCAGGAGGCAACGGAGGACTTGGCGGACGTGCTGCCTGTGTTCAGACAGGTCTTTGGAGAAAATCAAGATGTCATCCAAGTAAACAAAGACGCAGCACGTCGTTGACCAGAGCCTGGAACACCGCCAGGGTGTTGGTGACCCCAAACGGCATCACCAGGTACTCATAGTGGCCGGTCGGGGTGTTGAATGCCGTCTTCCACTCGTCGCCCTCCCGGATGCGCACCAGATGGTAGGCGTTGCGGAGATCCAACTTGGTGAATACCGTGGCCCCCTGAAGCAGCTCAAAGACAGAGGCGAGCAGAGGAAGGGGGTAACGATTCTTCACCGTTATGTCGTTCAGCCCCCGGTAATCAATGCAGGGACGCAGAGAGCCGTCCTTTTTCCCCATGAAGAAGAACCCAGCTCCGACGGGAGAAGAGGATGGGCGAATGATGCCAGCAGCCAGTGACTGGGAGATGTATTCCTCCATGGACAGTCTTTATGGAGCTGAGAGGGAGTAGAGTTGGCCCCTGGGAGGAGCAGTGCCAGGAAGCAGGTCGATTGCACAGTCGCACGGCCGGTGAGGGGGCAGGGACGTAGCCCTCGTCTTGTTGAAGACCTCCCGTAGGTTGTGATAGCAACTGGGGACATTGGAGAGGTCCGGAGCTGGGCTCGAGGGTTCAGGGCAGGCAGGTGATGGAGCGGCAAGCAGGCAGGTTTGGTGACAGTCCGGTCCCCACTCCCGGACAGTCCCGGTCTCCCAGTCGAGATGGGGGTTGTGATGATGGAGCGAAGGGTAGCCCAGGATGAGGGGCTGGCCAGGGGAGCGGAGCAGGTGGAATTCGATGGTCCCAATTTGATTAACAGCCCTGCTCTAGCTTATCATCTAGGTGTAAGGTCCAACCAAATAGTTGATTAGCTACTTGGTAAATGGCGGTCTCTTTTAACTGGGGAAGAGATGCAAATGCTCGGGAATTTTTGGCAGGGAGAGTGTAGTCCCAATTACCAAGACCCTTTTCCTAGTTTTAATCTGCTCCCAGATTTAGCAGGGTGTACAGGTTCTTACCCATGTTCTTGTACTTTAGTTTTTCTGGTTTCTAAAGCCGCAACTTGTAAATCAAATGGCGAGCTTTATGCAAGTCACCACTAACTAAAAAAGCTGGCAATTTACAGTGGCATATTCTGCATAGTGCAATAGCAGTAAATGTTTTCATTTCTGTTTTGAATCCAGGTGTGGATGAAGGGTGCCCTTTTAGGCCTTTTGAGGGAGACTGTGTTTCAAGCTTTTATGCACTGTCATAGGCCTCTTTTTGTTTTGAGGGAGACTGTTTCAAGCTTTTATGTTCAGTGCACTCTCAGGATGATTTTAAGTTGAATTAAACTATGCTTGGAATGTACTAAGTCTAGAGCTGCCTCCCACTGGTCCAATGAAAGTTTTTCTATGGAGGTTTTTCTTGGTTTTAAATATGTACAAAAGTATCGCTTTAAATGTCAGCGCCTAAACTTTTTGCTTGGGCAAGCGATGATGGTGATAAACATTAGCTGTAAAAGAAAAGTTGAACAGGATGTAGATGTTGATGTCTTGATGGTGTTTTTTTCTCTTGTAAGATGTCGTATTTTGATTGATTTCATTTTTACAAATCTGTGAAGACTCTTGATGTTTTTGTGGAAAGATGGTGCTACAACGTCATAAATGACGAGCTACAGTTTGCACATTTTTTTTAAAACTAACTTTTATTTTTTTTTTTTTTTACAAGTTTTGTAATAAAGGATTTTTGAAAATTCAATTCTCTCTCTCTCTCTCTCTCTCTCTTTCTTCTTTCTATTCACTCTGCGACTCTTGCTCTGTGACACCCCCCTTCTGATAGATGTGATTGTATGTGCCAGTTATCTGCCTCCGAAGCTGCTGGAGAGGAAGACGTCACAGTTGGGAAATCTGGTAACTTCACTCCACTGTCCAAACCTGCCCACTCTCACATCATATGCACTAGAATGGCAAGACACAAGCCTGTCTCAACTAGAGGCACAACTAGAGTCGACCACATAGTAGTAGAATGGGCTTCAAGTGTTGCAACTTTGAGCAATACTTTTCAGAGTGGGTTTAGAAATATGCATTTTGGGAGTCTTTGTGTAGTTGTGTAGTAGTATCCCATGTTAAATCTACATTTTATTGTCAATTTACTACAGGTGTTTTGTGTAGGTCAGAATTCATTTGTGAATGGATTTATGATTGTGTGTATGTGTGTGTGTGCATGTATGTATGTGTACTGTATGTATGCATCTGTGCGTGCACGTGTGCCTTTGTGTGTGTTTGTGTGTGTGTGTCTATGTGTTTTTGTCCGCATGTATGTATGTCTGTGTTTGCATCTGTGCGTGCATGTGTGCCTGTGTGTGTGTGTGTGTGTGTCAGACGGACTCCTCTGAATACCTGCGTCAGTGTGGTCTCTCTCAGCTGTGCAGTCACCCAGTGCTGCTCACACAGACACGCGACGGCCCACTGGTGCCTCAGCCCACTCCAGCGCCTATCCCCCGCTGGAAACTCATCCGGCCACGCCGCCAGCACGGTCCCACTGATGAGCCTCAAGGTGTGTGTGTGTGTGTGTGTCAGAGAGACCTCTAGGATGGATCTTGGTTGATGGTCAACATACGGTCATTTTTCAGCATTCCTGATCCCTTTTTACTGTGGTGCTTGAGACTATGATGATGCATTATTCTTTAGTAAATGAAGTAGAGAATACACAAGTGTGTGTGTGTGTCTGTGTGTGTGTGTTTTTATTTGTGTGTGCATGTGTGTAAACATGAGATGGAGACAGAGGAAGGGAGATACAGTACGTGAATATTCTAATCAGCGTCTTCCAATTTTTCTCTCTTGCAAACACATGTATATGTTTGGCATCACCAGAGCCAGCTGTAGTGAAACCAGAGGAGTTTATTGAGGTTGCCAGTCCCTTTTTAAACTTTCGACTGAAGACACTGGTAACAGAGATGTGAGTAAATGGCACGACTCTGTAGCTATTTTGTGTGTGCGTGGGTGTGTGTGTATATACAGCAAATTATTAAGTGTATGGGGTTTTGTCTTAATATTTACATTTACATTCATTTTTTATCATTTAAATGTGTCAACTAAACTTTGAGTTTGTAAAAAGGCCTCTTGCCATATCTGTAAATAGGCCTCTTGCCATATCTGTAAAAAGGCCTCTTGCCACATCTGTAAATAGGCCTCTTGCTATATCTGTAAAAAGGCCTCTTGCCACATCTGTAAATAGGCCTCTTGCCATATCTGTAAAAAAAGCCTTTTGCCACATCTGTAAATAGGCCTCTTGCCATATCTGTAAAAAGGCCTCTTGCCATGTCTGCATATGCATTTAATACGTATTAGCCTGAATATAAGACAATATTTTTGTCCTGTAAATACTTCTGACAAAAGGGGATCGTCTTATATTCGCAGACTAGACAAAAATAGTGAAAAAATTGTGTTAAATGAACCTGCAGCGTCTCATTGGCCTGCAACTGCCACACATGATGGAGAGGTAAGAGAGTGTCTTAAATTCAAAATTAACCTCCAGTGGTGTAGAAGATAGTAGATTGTAGATAGCCTACAGTGTAGGCTGTTGTTGCACTTTCTTGGAAAATTACCATTATGGTAGCCTACATTCATTCATTATGGTAAAGATATAGTAAAGATAAGATGTTTTACAGTGACTTTTCATCAGAATTTTCAAATAAAATGATTTACTATATGAGGCAAAAAGTTCAACAAAAAGTTTTTTTTTTCTTTTTCCCCCAAAGATGAGTCTGAAAAAGGGAGGCCATCTTATATTCAGGGTCGTCTTATATTCGGGCCAAAATTTCTGTATATGTAAAGGAATGTATTTAAATGCTTTTAAATTAACTGTGTGTGTGTGTGTGTGTGTGTGTGTGTGTGTGTGTGTGTGTGTGTGCAGCCGCACTAGGAAACAAACCTACAGCTCTGCCCTGGCATCATCTACAGAACATGATGAGAATGAACGTGAGAACATCACTGACAGTCTTCAGTCAGAGCAGGCTGATGCTGCAGAGCCTGCCGAGGTGTGTGGGTGTGTGTGTCTGTGTGTGGGTGTGTGTGTCTGTATGTGGGTGTGTGCATGACCATTCACATCTGTCTGCCCTAGTGTCACTCTAGCTATTTCCATAGTGATGTGCTCTAGAGGAAACAAAAGTAATGAGGGGTGAGAAAGTGAAAGTGTGTATGTGTGTGTGTGTGTGTGTGTGCATTAAGGGGAAGGTCATGACCTGTGGATGATATAAAAAGCTGCATAATTAGATGATAACCTATCATGGTCTTCACATCTCTCCTTTTCTCCCTCTCTTTGTGTCTCTCACTAACACACAAACACACACACTTTCATACTCTTACTTACACACACATGCATGCACGTAAAGACACACACACACATACAGATAGAACACTCATCCACACATTATACATAAACACACATGCATGCACACACACACACACACACACACACACACACAAAAACTGCTCTCAGAAGTGGGTTCGGTGTAGTTCATCCTCACTTCAGGATCTGAGGTGCTGGGAGCTTCAGGATTCAGTTAATGTTAATTTGGCCATGTGGTAATCAGTGAGAAAGAGAGAGGGTAGGAGACAGGAGAGTAAGTGTGTGAGTTGAGTTGGGTGGGAAGGCTTGGCTGTTGGATGGGGAGGGGGGGTTGAATTGCACTTGTAAGAATTTTTTTGTATTTTAATATGTGCTCTGTAAAAAAACCCTTTGTGTTGTTAATCACTGGTATGCATGCATGTGTTAATGGTCGTTTAAGCATCTGTGTGTGTGTGTGTGTGTGTGTGTGTGTGGTGTGTGTGTGTGTGTGTGTGTGTTTAAAAGAGTCTGACAAACTAAGCCTTTGTGCTGGAGACACATGATTTTGTGGGGCCATGTGATTGGTTGCCTCTTTAAATGGGCTAAGTGGAATTAGCTGTTTGGAACAGGAACCGTGTTCTCTGTGGAATGTCTAGAATGCTGTGGTGCTCCAAATCTCTACTGGCAACAGCCTCCAAATCAGAACATCATCAGAACACACCAGCAGATGTAGTAGAATGCAAGTACTCCATATATGACTATTTGTGCAGCACAGTACTACGCTACCCAGAATGCCATAGTACTCTACAGAACACTCTCAGAAAGCACAACCTAAGTAAATGTTTTAGCAGTGTCTACAGAGAGTAGAATACAGTAGTGAAGAGGTCATGTTTAGTCCAAAGGAAATATCAGTGATTAAAATGATTAAAAATGGCTGATAACTCAGACTCAACGCTCAGATGGCCGTCCTCTGACTTCCCTTTAGACTAATCCCAATGCCCCCTAAGCCAGAAACCATGGATCATCTTTGACCTAGGGCTTAGGGTTTAGGGTCAGGGAGGGCATTTGGATTCAGCCATTGATGGAATACCACATTTGTACAGCTCTGCCCTAGCATTGTTTACAGAAGAGTAAGTTTCTTTGTTCATGCATAATTTGTGTGTGTGTGTGTGTGTGTGTGTCGGGGGCAGGTGGGGCCTGTATGCAGGTAGTCCAGTAAAGCAGGACTAGTAAGGAGCAGTATAGGGGGGATGATGGGGGTGGACCTCTTGTCGTAATCTAATCTGCGTCCCAATATGCCTGTATGTGGTTTGGGAAGCTGTCGTTGACCATCCCAGCTCTCTCTCCATATTCACTCTAACTGCTCGAGATGAGTGCTTTGGCTCAATTACAACAGGCATGCCTAGGGCCTAAACCTTTAAATAATCTCCGAAAGGCAGCATGTGCTTGTGTGTGTGTGCGCACGTGTGTGTCTATCTGTGTGTGTGTGCGGGTGTGTGTGGACAGATCTAAGTTTAGCTCGCCGGTTAGGCTAATTGCAAAGCTGCCAGGTGTGACACATGGACCAGGGAGTAGGTGAGTGGAATACTGTGTGTGTTACTGTGCTGCGGGTATGATTAACATTTTTTTTTTATGTCACAGAACACCTTGGAGAAGTGTGTGTGTGTGCATGTGTGTGTGAGAGAGAGAGATTCCTAGGCACATGTGAACCAAAACCATGCCGTGGCTTAGACATAGAGAGAGAGGGAGAGTGAGTCAGATGTAAAGAGATGGAGAAAGTTAGAGAAGGAGAGAGAGAGGGAGAGAAAGAGAGAGGAATGAATGGGTTGCACAGAATGGGTTTTTTATTTGCCTGTTGGGTGGGTAATTTGGGATGCTGTGAGTGCTGCTTCAGTCCTCAGCAGCTGGCGTTTGCATGCACATGTTCCTCCATGTGCAGCAGCTCACCCATCTGTGTGTGTGTGTGTGTATGTCTGTGCGTGTACTGCACTGCATGTTTCCTCTCTACACTTTACCAGCCACCAGCTGCATCACCCTACCAGTCAACATTTTCCTTTTTGTCCATCTGTGTGTGTGTGTGTGTGTGTTTGTTCAATAGACCATTTGTCAGAAAGATGTCCCACATTGTGACATCAGTCTGGCTGATTTTTTCTTCTTCCTGTTCCTCCTCTCCTAATTGCGAGATGGCTCCGGGAGCGGATTGGCCCCCCTCTTGAGCTGGATTCAGAGGTCTGAGGTTTTGTCCTTATGAAAAAAAAACACTCATTAGGGCCTAAGGTTTGGTTTTGGTGTCAGTAGTGCTGCCTCTAGGCACCTAGAGTCATTGCTATAGTTTAAAGCAGTAGTCTGGAGGACACATGAAAGACCAAAGGGATAGTTCGTTAAAGGGATGGTTCGAACTCAGTCAACCCATAGCCCAGTTGTTGTTGCCCTCAGTGCTGGTAGGAAGAAGAACAATATAATTTGGTACAAAACACAGAATTTTCTAATTGGCAGCTAACACTAAATAAATGGGGCACTGGAAAATGAAACTGAAATGGCGTTTTCTTACCCACAGTTAGCGTTGGATGCCTTTTCACTCTAACATTTTTTCTCCTTTGAAGAAATAAATGTGACTAGCTTAATGTTAAAATGTAACTGCACCCCTACAATTGATGACGAAAATGACGTCAGCGTGCCACAAAAGTACTTTTGGCCCAGGTCCAGAATTTTTCTTGTATTATGTTGTAGCCTATATATACTGTATATATATATATAAATATATATATTTCACTAAGACAAATAGTCGACTTATGAATCTATCAACACAGATCACAACAAAACAACAATCGAAAACAGCTTTATTAAGGGTTCATATTATTTATACAGATAAATGTGACTGCTCCTAGAAAATGCAAAAGCCCCTAATCTTAATGAATATAGATCATTCAAAGTATATGAAAAGTGTGTGATCAGATCATAAAAGCATTGTAACACAGTCTGGGAAATAGCCTTGGCTAGACCTGATGTGATTATCAAAAATAGTTTCATTACAGCGCGTGCAGGTCAGTGCACTTTATTATTATTCGTTGGCCTCTTCTTTAATACAGCTTCAGTCGTTTAACATGCAAACTTCATTCAACTGTTGTTGTGTAGGTCTACAAGCTTGTGCTAAGTATTTTTTGTTTTTGTAGCATTTATACTTTCTGCGATATCTGTAATGAACGAGAGAAAAATTCCCATTGAAAATGAATAGTGGAATTTTACAACAATCCTATTTCCTATTGTTGTCTCCCTAACTCCAGACTCTCCACTGTAAACATTCCACAGTCCTTTCTGCAGTCTGTATTGATCAAACTATGAAACAAATCAAACAAATCAGTTTTTTGTGTTTTGTCAGCCTTTTAACACAATAAACAATAATTTTCTAGCTGTCAACAGTATCTGATCATCAACTTTCCCTAGCAACAGCCTAGCAACTACCTTAAGTGACCTAGAAACTTCCTAGCAGCCATTTCCACAATGATGACCTAGCAACCAATATAGCAACCACTGTAACCAGCCTAGCAACAACCTCAAATACCCTGCATGTAAAATGTCTCTTCTGAAGCTTGTCAAACATAGAAAACAGCTTTCTAATTGGAGTTTAACGAAATAATGCACATGATTGGCATGTGCTTGAACTTCTGTTCACTGCCATCTCTGCTCATCTGTCTTGACTATGAAATTCTTCAATTTTCAGAATTGCCCAAATGCGGTTTTGTGCTGTTGCAACCACTTCAACATTGATGGCCTAACAACCAACATGGCAACTAACATGATTCCACTAGTAACTAGAATAGCAACCACCAAGACTACCCTTGCAATGGCCTAGCAACCAAGCAACCTTATAACCTCAAGATTTTTCATATTGTTAGATATTTTTGTACAAAAACTGTGCATCAAAAAAAAAAAAATGTAGACTACAAAATCTCTCTGAAATGACATGGAAACAATTTAGCTGCAGGAATTTTCTACAGAGAAAGCCCTGAGCCCTGTTTATTTATTTTCTTTAACCCATGCTTTAGCTTGAAATCGCAGACTGTGTTGACTAAAAATTAGCCGTGGTTGTTCAAAATCGTCAATGGGCCTAGTAAAAAAATTCTAATGTACAACCCCTGGCTGTGATAAACCACTAGCCTAAGTAGCCTAAATTCTCCTGCATGAAACAATCACATGTTGTCCAAAGGTCCATTCAGTTTGCGCTACTGTGAGTTTTAGTACTGACAAGTCTGTTCATTATCAATGATGCAATGTAGACTACAGGCTTTTGCTCTATGCTTACGCTCTGTCCGTGAGTGTGCGCCCTCAAGGTGTCAGTGCCCAAGCTTGGCACTTCTTTAGTCTCTGGCATTCTTTTTGACCTTGGACATTCCACTGCCACTCCATGCAACATCATTATCTGATGGGCACTCATGATTGTTAGGTAAAAAAACCTGTTGGATGGGCAAAGATCTGTTCTGTGTATATATGTACCTGTGTGTCAATGGCTCACTCTATGTGGTGGTGGTGGTGGGAAGGCCTGAGCCAAGTGACGGTTAAATATAAGAGGCACTTCCTTGTGCTGAATTCTGTTCAGGGTGCTTGTAAAGTTCTGGAGACACATAGGAAAATGATGGAATAATGAATTGACATACTGTTTTTATTGATTGAAAAAATGTGTGAGAAGTTGGTTGAAAGTATTGCAAAAGTCTTGATAAGTTGGTTATAGTAATACATACATTTAAAGGCTGATGATGTGAGGGGGGGGTCAAAGGTCAAAGTCCTACACATCTTACAATACTGCAGAACAGTAGAGGTAAAGATAAAAGACATAGAAATCTTTTGGAAAAAGTTTGTCTCATGGTGGTCAATCCCTATCCAATGATCAAGCAAAAGAAAGCAACAACACACAGGTCATGATTCAAAATTCAAATCTTTGCTTAACCTTAAGTTTGAATTTTGACTGAAAAGTTGGAAACAAAAAAAAAACATTGAATAAAGCTTTCTATTCAAAACATATTTCCAATAACTGATATTGTTGTGCCAATGGCTAGTTACTTGAATGGAAGACAGAGACAGAGGTGAAGGGTTCCCAAAGCCAACAGGCCAGGTTTATAGCCTGCCACTGAACAAACTAAGCAATGGCCAGTTGGAGGTGTCCCAAAACAACAACCCCTAACTACTAAATAAAGGACTCAGAACAGGGGGGTATACTACAAAGCCAGGTTACTGGCTAAACTGGGGAACTTCTGGATGTAAAAACTACATGTCACCTCAGAAACAACTGATGCTCAATGGAGGGTTCTTTTAGAGATCAGTGGTAACTCCCAAAGCTACCCGGGTTAACCAGTAACCTTGCTTAATAGTACAGGCCCCAGCTCTACTCATTCACACACATCTCACTCTGCAACCCATCTCACTCATAACTCACTCTTCTCATTTCTTGCTAAACTTACTGAAAGTTTTGGAACCCTGATTAATAGGGTTAGCATACCAATAACTAACCTATTTAATCTCCTAATTATTACCGCCCAGACACCTTCCCCTCCAATCAAAACCCAACGTAAAAGATGGACACATTCCACAACACAGGCACTCAAGCGTGTACATACAGAAGATAGGGGATACACAGAACTGTCTGCTAGCAGCAAGTAGCAAGCAATATCATTAATATCATCATCATTGAGTAGCTTCTTTCATTCGCACCCAGGGTGGGTCTCTGTGGCGAACGCAGACATTTTCAGCTGGCTTTCTTCCCCCCCTTGAGGATAATTACCCATGATGCCAGTGGCGTTTTGCCTTAATGGGCTAATGTAATAAACAGGGCGCGGCTCAGGAATTGTTGATTTCTCAAGGATCATGCTGCCGCGCACACACACACGCTTTCTCATTTTATTTTAAACCATGGTTTATGTGTGTGTAACCAGGCAGAAAAACCATGGGCATAGGTTAAAACAGGACTAAAACTTTCAGTGCTGCTACCCCACTGGGCTCTCCTTGTCCTCTGATACAGGATTCATAGCATTGTCCGCCTAGTGGTCATCTGTGGTAGTGCTGCTGTTAAGTCACTGAATGCATTTTTTCCCCATACATGAATGCATGTACACAAATTCTTTGCCCCATGAGTGTTTTTTACTGTGATGTCTGCATTATTTGTTTTTAAGCTAGTTAAGCTAGTTTTGGTCACAGCGATCACATGACCCTTGATATGGAAGGACATGACCTGGTTTGCATAACAACACCCATGTCCTGTGCATGTATGTTGTTGCCATATGACAGACAGCCCTGAAAGAAGGTTGGTTGTGTGATCTGTTTCTTTGAGTCCTTAAATGTTGATCAGAGGACAATACTTAATACCAGCTTACATTATTACACTATGAAATTCTTGTAGCAGATCTTGTGGTTCTGTATTAGAGCTTCTGCCGGCTGGTCGACCCAGATAGGACTTGAACCCACAATCCCCTCCCACAAGCCTTATCCATTACAGCCTGACCTACCAGTAGGGTAACACTCTCAGCTAAACAAACACACAGAATGACAGAAAAACTGGAGAGACTTGGCTTGGTATTAGAATATTCAGGCCGTCATAATGAGTTCATCAGAACACAGAGACTTAAAGCACTTGGCTAAGTAGGAAGTTCATTGAAGTAGTGCACAGTCGAAGTGACCCCTGCCTTATTCCTATTCGCCAAAGTAAAGGTATCTTGACCCATTTGTGAATTGAGCCAACAATCCCCAGCTCCATTAGTACTGGTGCCAATCTGCTTGAGACTTCTTCCTGACTTGCTGACTTGCCAGCTCCTAACCGCACCCTTTTACCTCACCCTGTTGCCTTTGGGAGTCAGCCCTCTGTTTCTCTCTCTCTCTCTTTCTCTAAATCCATATTTATCGCTCCCCTGCTTACTAAAAACGTACCTGTTGCCGTGGGAGAGAGATGGGCTGGGATGCTGGTTCATTGTGAACTCTACACACAGCCCTCAGCAACCCCCCTCCCCCCAAACCTTTCACAACTGCACTTTACTCCACTCACCACTCCACTTACTGTGCCATCCTCTCTCAGTCTCCTCTCCTCTACATCCATCCTCCTCTCTTACCTATTTTGCCTCTTTTCATGGACTCATCAACAAACTCCTCTCTTCAGCATACTACGCTCCTCTCCTCCCCTCTCTCTCCTCTTCTCATCTCCTTCCCTCTCTTCTTCTCCCCTCCCCTCTCCTCTCCCCACCCCCTCCTCTCTTCTTCTCTCCTCTCCTCTAAATCATGGTGTGAGTGAGCAATGGAGTTGTGCAGCCCACTCAGTCACTGAGGGAGGTGGGCAAGCTGGCTACTGTCTGTCGCTAACATGCCTCCAGGCATAGGCATAGGGGAGTAGGCTTAACTCACCGCACAGCTTTAGACCTGCTGGCTCTTGTTACGGATGCATCTCTCTCTCACACACGCGCACACTCTCTCTCTCTCCATCCACTCTCTTTCTCTCTTTAGTCTTGTGCGTTCCTGGGTACAGCACTCCTCTTTTCTTCTTACTCTCTCTACTCTTCTCTTCTTTCTTCCCTTCTCTGCACTCCTTCTCTCTACTCCTCTCCTTTCTTCCCCTTTCCTGTATACACCCCCTCCACCCTTCTCTTCTTCTCTTTTCATTTCCGCACTTCTCTTTTTTCGCCCTTTGATTCTTTCTTCCTCTCTCAAATGTTCTTTCTTCCTCTCTTCTTTTTTCCCTGCATGCCTCTACCCTCTTTTCTCTCCTTCTCTCATCCCTTCTTTTCAGTAAGTCATGTTAATCACAGCCCCTCTCCTTTCTTTATCCCCTGCACACTTCTCTCCACCTTTTTTCTCCTCTTTTTAGTTAGTCATGTTAATCACAGCTCAGGCATTGGCACTTTTCTCTCTCTCTCTCTCTCTCTCTCTCTCTCTCTCTCTCTCTTTCTGTCTGTCTCTCTTTCTGTCTGTCTCTCTGTCTCTCTCTGTTTCATTCTCATGTGGAACTACAGTGTAAAGACACACAGCTGGACCACTTTCTACTGCTTTGAAGAGGGCTTTATGAAATCTCAGAAAAACTTCATGCCTCATACACACTCATGCACCTGGGTGCGTGCGCACACACACACACACACACATAGAGACATACTTGCACAAGAACACACATACAGACACATACAAAAACTTACCTGTTGCCATGACTTCAAGTGTGTGTCTTATTCACTTGAATGGGTTGCCGTGGTGTGTTGCCATGGAAGGGTTTGTGTTTGTGTGTGTGTGTGTGTGTGTGTGTGTGTGTGTGTGTGTGTGTGTGTTTGAGTGGAGTGTTTACCAATGGATGTGTGTTGTGTGCAGAACTCGTCCCAGTTTCCATGTGGGACAGCGGTCCTGCCTGGTGTGCCAATCGTCAGATGAAACACATGTAGAGAAGCAAATCCTGTGCAAAGGTTAGAATCCATCAGGTCTCTCTACACTCACTGCAGTGAGCCTAATGGAGTGTGCCTATGCTGAGTTGAGCGTCAGTTAGACCCATCACAATGTTAGGGAGAGAAGAATGTGTTAGACCCCTCAAAGTGCACTGCTTAGCGCTGTGCTGAGGTGTGTGAGAGGCGGCCTTCCGTACCATATTATAAACAAAGGCGAGTGTGTGTAAGGCTATAAGTGTG